>PVKE010006156.1:0-55647 GCA_004027555.1 Craseonycteris thonglongyai
ATGCTTCATTTTTAAGGCCACACAACTAAGTAGTGACACAGAAAGGATTCTGACATGGTGAGCAACTTACTAGTTTATTAGGTAGCTTTTCTTTATGGCATAAATCTAGCCATGACTTTACAAATATTATTTTGGAAACGGGGATATAGCTATCCTATGATAAACAAGCAAAGATAATTACAATGGAAATAATTACCTCAACTACCTGTCCTCCAAAGCTCTAACCCCATGCCAATACTTCCTATTATCTAATCGCAACCAGAAGCCAGGGGAAAAATGGGTCCACTTAAGCAGTACACAAGGGTCAGCCTCCTAGGGTGCAGACTATAGAGCACAGCGAGAAAGTATGAAGTATAGAAATGGAAGATCAAAATGGAATATGTCTAACATTCTACCATACCAGATCCCCTATGTATGGGATTGTCCTATTTTCTTCAACAAATGTATTTATGTCCTTTAATTTTCACCTTGGATTTAATACCTCATGCGGTACACCTATGCTTCTACATGCCAGTTTCTAAACTTAAAGATATAGTTTTGTGGAATTCTGAAGAAACACCACTGCAATGTAGGAAAGGAAAGCATGAAGACTACTTAGTAGCTTTTTCCTTCCTCCCATTGGAGAAGGTAGGTACTTACCTTATACAAAAGATTGCTCAATAAAGAATAGAGTCAGATGTTCTGACCACTAATTTGGAAGGAGGTGAGGTAATGGTAAACATTTAGCACATTCTGAACCATTGCATCAAAACGGGAATGAGGGGGGTGAAAACAGCATCTGTTACTGCTGATTTGCCCTGGGCAGCATTTAAACCTGTCATTAAGAGGCAACAGGTCTATCACACATGATAAACCCCTAAGTTTTCTTTAGGAAAGTTCCCAGCAAAAATAATAGAAAGAACCAAAAGTGATCTAGATAAACATTTTGTAAAATGCAGTCACTTGGGCCTACAAATGAGTTGGGAGTCAGGGAAATAAGATATGTGCATCTTGAGCTCACGTGTGAATAAATTGAAAGTTGACTTTTGCAATGCATTGGAATAGAGCATGCTTTTGTGTGTAACTGAAGACTCTGAGGGGCTGATATGGTAGAAATAATAGAAGTCAATTTGCTCACATGCAAACAACCACAAACTTGTCTTGGAAATACTGTCTTTCCTATGGAGTCTTAATTTGTTCACAATTGAAAAATCATCCAGATTTGCCCTTAACATCTTTTCTAGTGCCTTCACCAATTTTTTCCATATTCACTTCATATCATTTCTCAAAAAAATATTATCTTCTTGATGCCCACTGTCCTTACTTGAGTGTTATGTTACTCAAGACCAGCATGCTTACATAAGGCTCTGAGCCAAATAAATCTCTTTCCCTCATGGTCCAATTATTTATAATCTGACAGTCATTAAAAATGGCTCAAATATCTCTTAAGGATATTTATATTGGACAACGCCCTTCTAAAGTCTAAAATCAAAAGGAATACATTTTTTAAATGTCTTCTAGGTAGCCAGGAAGCAATTTACTGTTAAAGAGACCTGTACCGGTACTATGTTTACATCAGGTTATGCCTTTTCATGATACTACTTTTGATACTTCATTTGCTAATCCTGCCTTAAGTTATAGGGTCAGTCAATAGAGATATTGAATATTCTTGACTTCTGATATTTGCTTTTTTTGTACTGAACTTTTGTCAGCAAAGTTTCATAGGTGTTATATGCTTATACATCTTTACCAATTTACTAGTATTTTGTTTTCAAAGATTATATGAGGTAGTTCAGTCCCTTTAGTAGCCATGAAGAATTAAGCTGATACCATAGAGATAGCAGTCCTTTTAACCTGTTCAGAATTGGCACGGAAAATAATAAATAAATAGAATCTAAGCCATAGATTGAAAGCTAATGAAGATGATTCATCTCCCACAGTCTTCTCACACTGCTTAGAATTAGAAAATCAAGAGTGAAATGTGAGAAGCAAACTTTTAAAAGTCAAAATACTTACACTGATTTGCCATTCTAGCCCACTCAGCCACTAGCAGCCCTACGCGATTTTTAGTTATTTTTCTCTGGTTATTTATTAATTTAAAAATTACATATTGAACTCTGCTAGGTATTTGAGTATACAGAGATGATGGACAAAGTTTCATGAAGGAACTTACTATAGTTTAGATTCATGATTCCAGACTTAGGTTCAAATACAAACTTTATCACTTAAGATTTATGAGCATTTGTGCAAATAACAGCTCCTCTGTGTTGAATACCTTATAGCTTTGTGGAAGATCACATTAGGTAAACTATATAAACCAATTCTATCTGGCACACATTGTGGTTTGTGAATAAAAATTTTAGTCTAATGGTAAGAGTAGAGAATCCAAAGTCAGATTGTCTGGGTCTGAAGCTACCACCTTTCTCTTGACCTTAAACAAGATAATTATCCTCTGACCAAAATTAACTGAAAGTGGATTAAAGACTTAAATATAAAACCTGAAACTGCAAAACTTCAAGAAGAAAACATAGGGGAAAGGCTCTTTGGCATTGTACTGGCAATGATTTTTTGATATGACACCAGAAGATCAAGTAACACAAGCAACAATCACCAAGTGAGACAACATCAAACAAGAATGCTTCTGCACATCAAAAGAAACAAAATGAAAAGACAACCAAACTGTGTTTAAAACTGATGATATACAATTATGGAGACAGCTGTGGGCCCTCCCCCTTCTCTCTGTCTCTCTCTCTCTCTCTGTCAAAAACAATAAAATAAATCTTAAAAAAAAAGACCACCTACAGAATGGTATAAAATATTGCACACCATATATCTGACAAGGGGTTAATATACAAAATATATAAGGAACTCATATAACTCAATAGCAAAAAAAAAATGTTTTTGATTAAAAAGTGGGCCAAAAATATGAATAATGAATAGGTTCCAACAAACACATACAAACAGCCAACAGGTATACGGAAATGTGTTCAATGTTACTAATCATCAAATAAATGCAAATCAAAACTGTAATGTGATATCATCTCACCCCAGTTGGAATGGCTATTATCAAAAAGACAAGAGATAATAAGAGTTGACTAAGCTGTGGGGAAACAAATACTTGGGCACTGTTGGTACAATGCAAGTCAGTACCACCATTAAGGTAAACAATATGGAAGTTCCTCAAGAAATTAAAAATGGACCTACCATATGATCCAGCAATCCCTCTTCTGTGTATATATCTGAAGGAAATGAAATCAGTATCTTGGAGAGATATCTGCACACCTATGTCTATTGCAGCATTATTCACAATAGCCAAGCCATGGAAACAACATAAGAATCTATAAACAGATAAATGAGTAAGAAAAAACTTTATATATACAATGAAATATTAATCAGCCATAAAAAGAATGTAATTCTGCCATTTACAATAATATGGATGAAACTTGAGGGTATTATGCTATGTGAAATAAGTAAGATGGGAAAATACAATACTATATTTTATACTATACCATAGTATTTGATACTGTATCAAATACTATATGATCTCACTTACATGTGGAATCTGAAAAATTCAAACTCAGAAACAAAAAGTAGACTGGTGGTTGCCAGGGGGTGGGGAGACGGGGGGGAAGAAGGAGATGTTAGTCAAAGGATACAAATATCTATTGTACAGCATGGTGACTAGTTAAAAATATTGTATTATATACTTGAAAGTTTCTAAGGGAGTAGATCTTAATTGTTTTCATCACATACACAAAAATGTAACATGTGTGAGGTAATGGATGCATCAACTAAACTTATTATAGGAATTATTACACAATATATACATATATAAACTAATTATGTTGTACATTTAAAGCTTATGTCATGTTTTATGTCAGTTATATCCCATGAAGCTAGGGGAAGAATACGTTTATCCTCTTTGTGTTTCTGTTACTATCTCTGTAACATGAGGATAATACTTATACCAGTTCACAGGGAAGTTATGAACACTAAATTGGATAATGTATGCAAAGGACTTAAAATAGTGCTTTGCTCATAATTCATGCTACCTACAGGTTTCTATCATTTTTAAAAATGAGAACATTTTTATTGTTGTTATTGTTAATGAATATGATCTTGACACAAATTACCATACTACAACACCAAACCTGGTGAGCTCTATTAATAGGATTTTGTAAGAAGTAGAATATTTTAGTCAGAGAGATGATGATAAGTTTCAAGGAAGTAGGATATATTGAGAAAGATCAAGTTGAGAGATAAAGACCCATGGACAGATGAAAGAATGTGAACAAAATTATGCATAAAATTATGCATGTGTGGGTAGTTCCACTATTGGTATGTGGGAAAACACAGTGAGTGTAAAGAGTTACAAATATAGGTGAGGGCAGGTGATGAAACACTATAAACTTTATGAAGTCAGCAATGGGGAATCTCTCTGGCCTGTGGGAAGATTTATTCTGTACAATAGGTTGGAGGGGGAAGAAAGAGGAAGTAGAAAAGCCAACTAGGAGATTTCTGCATAACTCAAATGTACAGGAGAACCTCACTAGGTTAGAAGCAATGAGAAAGTAAATGAATATATATGTCACAATCTACTCCTTAATAAAACAGTTCAAATAAATATTGGATTGGACTTTTTAATGATACTGCAAAGTCAAAACTGTCCATTCTTTCCTCTTTTTTTTTTTTCTTTCTCCACTACCATGGTTCCTTTTTAAGTAAGATATACAGCCTTTACCTGAGGTGTTCGCAAACTCAGATGCCTATATGAAACAGGCAGGTAACCTAGAAAAATAATGAGTGCTTTCCAGAACAAGGCTGTGGCGTTTCTTGACCTGTCTGAAGTGTGTGGTAGCCATGGGCCCTCAGCAATTGTTGTTGTATGGTTGTGTAGCCCAGAACTAATAGTTATTCTCATTTGTCCAGCAGAAGTAGAAAATCAGGATCTCTAAAACTATCAATTTTTACAAGTAGGCAGCAATTTTGAAATTAAAAACAAACAAAACACCCTCTGTAGGGCAAACAGAACATGGCCATAAATCAAATGTGGCATGTGGGTCACAGGTTTGAAAATTTAACTCTGCTATCTGGCAAGTTAATGGAGCATTCTGCATAATCACCATTCTGACTGAGTTGTCACATATGTTATATAATACTTCCTAACCTTCCAAAAAATAAGAATGCATGAAATACACTCAACATGAAAGTTTTATTTAATACTATCAAGCTTTTCCCTCTTAATTCAAACATATATTCACTCAACAAATATTTATATTTAGCTCTGTTTCATACACATAGGGAATATAGAACTATGAACTAGAACTGTTCTCAATTAATTCACAATTTGGTAAGGTCATAAATAAAAGACAGGGACAGTGACAACACAAAGAGTTTGACAACTTGGAATCATTTAGTATTTCAAGAGTATCAATGAAATGATACTGAAAATAAACATGGACAATGGAAGTTGATAGCATTTTCCCACTAAAAGATATTCTAGAAACTTTATTCTAGGACATCAGCTTTCAATAATTTCAGTTTCTTAGAAACAGTGTGCCAGGCTCTCCAGCAAGATTCTCTGCTAGCTCCTCTCTTTTCTTGAAATACTTTTTCTTAAGACATTTCTTTAAAATGTTATGGAACAGGATCTGCTTTCCAAGGATTAAAAAAAACAACAATTCCATTCTAAGATTACTGGGCTCATAAATTAAGTTCAATAGCTGCCTATTGAAATAAAAAGTATGTGAGAAGAGGACTGTCTTTGGATGGTTTATGAGAACTAATAGTTTATTTCCATTCAATTTACAACAATAACTTCTCTCCTAAAATAGTTCTTCCTTGCTACCCTGAAGAACGAGGTACACAGTGTGTTTCTGCATTTTGGTCGATATTGTTCAGCAACTTGAGAAAATGTTAAATAAATAACTATAAAAATGGGAACAGAATTATTCTGCCTCTCTTCCCTAGCATATGATACCCCTGGCTACATATCCACTCTTTCTCTGGGTCAAATTAGTGTTTTTATTTTAATATTTTATTTCTTAATTTTTAATTATAGTTGGCATACAATATTATATATTTTTTGCTGTTAAATTTACTGGTGTGACATTGATTAGTAAAATTACACAGCTTCCAGGTGTACAATTCTACAACACATCGTCAATGTGTTGCGTTGTGTGCTAATCACCTGGAGTCCGTTCTTATTTCATCTCCATATATTTGATGCCCTCTCCCTCCTGCACCACCACCCCCCCTTACCTTCAGGTAATCACCAAACTGTTGACTGTGTCCATGAGTTTTTGTTTCTTTGTTACTTTCAGTTTTATATTCTACATATAAGTGAAGTCATATGGTTCCTGTATTTTTAAGTCTGATTTACTTTCCTTAACATGATGATCTCAGGGTCCATCCATGTTGTCACAAATGGCTGTAGTTCATCTTTTCTTATCACTGAGTAATATTGCATTGTGTAAATGTACCACAACTTCTTTATCCAGTCATCTATCAGAGGACACTTTGGTTTTTTCCTCGACTTGGCCACTGTGAACAGTGCTGTGATGAACATTGGGGTACATATACTTTTGTGGATGAAGGTTTTCAAATTTGGGGGATAGATACCCAGATGAGGTATTGCTGGGTCATGTCGGAGTTCTATTCTTAATATTTTGAGGAGCCTTCATACTGTCTTCCCTAGTGGTTGTACCAATTTACATTCCCACATATAGTATATGAGGATTTCTTTTTCAACACTTGTTATTCCTTGTTTCATTGATTATCGCCATTCTGACAGTTATGAGGTGGTATCTCATTGTGGTTTTGATTTGCATTTCCCTAATTACTACTGAATTTGAGCATTTTTTCATATATGTTGGCTGTTTTTATGTCTTCATGAAAAAAGTGTCTATTTAGGTTCTCTGCCCATTTTTTTATTGGATTGTTTGTTTTTTCATTGTTGAGTTGTATGAATTCTTTATATATTTTATTATTTTCAGGTATACAACAGTGATTTGACATTATATACCTTATGAAATGATCACTATGATAAGACAAGTAACCATCTGTCACTGTACAAAATTATTATATTATTGACTGTCTTTCTTATGCTGTACATTACATTACCATGACTTATTTTGTAACTGAAAATTTGTCTCTCTTAATTCCCTTCTATGTTTTTGCTCACTGTCCCCCACCAATAACCATCAGTTTCTTTGTATCTATGAGTGTTTTTCTGTTTTCTTTGCTCATTTGTTTTGTTGTTTAGATTCCACATATGAGTGAAATCACATGGTATTTGTCTTTCTTTGTCTGACTTATTTCATATAGCATAGTAGCTTCTAAGTTCATCCATGTTGTTGCACAGGGAGAGATTTTATTCCTCTTTATAGCTGAGTAATATTTTATTGCATGTATGGATAGATGATAGATGATTGATAGATTAGATAGATGATAGATAATATATACATACATACATACATAGATGATAGATAGATAAGATAGATGATAGATGATATATAGATGATAGGAAGGAAGGAAGGAAGATGGATGGACAGATGGACAGATAGATAGATAGATTACATCTTCTCTATCCATGCATCTATCAGTGGATGTCTATCCATATTACCTTGACAACTGAATAATCCTGTAAAGAAACTAAGAGTACATATTACATTTCAAATTAGTGTTTTCATTTTCTTTGGATAAAAATGCAGAAGTGAAATTGCTGGGTTGTATGGGAATTCTATTTTTAATTTTTTGAGGAACCTTTATACTGTTTTTCATGGCGACGACACCAGTTTACAATCCCACCAACAGTACACAGAGGATTCCTTTTCTCCACATCCTCATCAGTACTTGTTCTTTGATAATAGCCATTTTGACAGGTGTGAGGTGATACCTAATTATGGAAACTAGTGTACTTATGATTATTTCTTCCTTAGGGATATGTGGCATGAGGAAAGGGAGTATAATTTTTCATATGCACTTTTGAACAATATTTAGTGTAAAAAGCTAGAATTAATGTGCTGTTAATGCAAAATCACCCAACTCTCCCAGTTCTTATCATTTGTTGTCACTAAAAAATTGTTTCAAAAATTCAAAGTCTAAAAATCATTATCTCATTTTTGTAGTTGATATATCCAAAGATATAGGCAAGTCTATTACAAAGAAATCCCCAGGTCAAGAAAATAAGAATTTACCAAGTACTTGGCTCAATTGTATATGAAATAACGATTTTTCCTTTGTGGTAGTATGTGTAACACCATGTATTCCAAGGTGTGTAGCAAACAGGAACTGAAAGATACAAGATTAATTACTTCACTGTTGTCATCTCTAGCTAATAGCAACAGAGAGATCAACCCTGCTGTTAAAGTCTCTCTGGACGTATTTGTTTGCCCTTGGCATAAATTAGGGAAGCATAGAAGTAGAAAAAAACAAAAAAACAAAATAAAGTTTGTACCTTGGGAGGAACAGAATTTGTTAATACTTGATCACTGCAGGCAACAAGGTGTGAAGCCAGTAAGAAATCAAGCCAGTTCTTGACGTCAGTTATTTCTAATTTGGATCAGTCGAGTGCATCTTTGACTTATGTGTGAGGGCTGATCATTGGTTAAGCTGCAGGGGTGTTTCCTATAGTGTTCCTTCAGCCTTGTTACTGTGAATAGCAATGCGTTTGTTGGGTTTATTTTTGTTTCATTTTCTTTCTCCAAAAGACCCTAAATTAAAATCTTCCTGGAGCTGGTTACAACCAAATTTAGTATTGTCCTGAGTAGTAGATGCATAATTTCCCTTGATTTTGACCTTCAGCTTTGCGAAAGCAGCTGCAACATTTTCGAGGTTTCATAGATGCAGAGAAATGTTTTCATTTCGTGTTTTCAAATGGGAATAAGTGGCATGAAAAGCAATCATTTTGACAAGAAAAATAAACTCCAGTTATTAAGTAATCATAATTAGACTTCTCAATTAATATGAAATATTGCGTAAAAGAAAACACAACTGGTATAAATCTCTTTTCAGGGTATAAGGAAGATAAAGGACATTTTAATATTCAATAAAATTAATAGCCACTATGTAACCTAATGGAAATTGCAATGATGAAAAATTATGAGGTTGCCATGAGGAAAGCATCTTAGTCTCCAATGACTTTATGAGGCTGTGAAATTACCTAACTGCAACTACAGACTGAGTTGTGTTTGTTATTGAAATTCCCATACTCTGAAGTTCTCATTTTCTGCTTCTAGAACGCATCAAGCCAGTTTTCTAAATTTGCACAGGTTCTTCCCTAAGATGCATTTGGATATTACCTTTCTAAGATAAAATTAAAATAATAATTTCTTCTATGATGAAAATTTACCAAAATTTTACTATGTGCTAGGCATCATGCTAAACATTTTACACCAATAATCGTGTATGTAGTCCTGGATTTGTACACTGTACTTTTTCCCACATTAAAGTATGGAATGGTATTCTTTCCTTTGAAAGGAGACTTTAGGTTCAGTAAAAATATTTTCAGTGTTGAAAATACATACAACTATGTCTACTGTAAATCTCTTCATCTGAATGTAGAGAATTCACTTCCCATAAGTTATATCTTCCCAAGAAAGATGTCTATATGAGGGCTGTTTGGAAAAAATACATCTACAAATGCCTTTATTTTTCATATTACATGGCTGGACACTTTCCAAAAAGCCCTCATATTTTGAATGCCAGGTATATTTTCTGGTTTTTGTTTTTTCAATTTTAAATTAAAATGACTTGAACCCCCTATATCACTTTCTTTGAGAAATCTAGTGCAGCTTCAAGATTTCCAGTGGTATTGTCTCTCAGCTTCCAACTCTTTTGGATTCTCTCACTTCCATGAATTATCTCGTCTTTTCAGTTAATTTCAGATCAGATGCAGAAATTGGCTCCATATGACATTTATATGTACAAATCTCTGATAAAAGTCATGTGGTACATACAATATTTTGCTAATATTTTAAAATGATTGAAAGGGTTTTCTTTAAGCAATGAAGAGAACATACAATTAAATATCACATTAGTTTTATTAAAAGCCTTTCTATCAGTCGACCTCCAAAAATTTCTTATGGATCATCTTGCTTTGTAGGATTATCTACCTGTCTTATTGTACACTCACCCATCTCTTCACCTCATTCACCTTTTCTTTTTTAAATTTTATGTGCATTTATTACACTGAGTACTTCAAATATACTATTCAAAATACTTTTTAATAGTATGTCTCTGAAACCTCTATTTTACATACAAACTCATTTAGCAGTGACTCTTTCTACCAAAGACATTTCTCTCCCCCAAATGTAATCTTGTGTCAATTGATAACATAATTTAAAAAAAAGGGGAAGCCGGGATGGCTCAGTGGGTTAAGCGCTCACTTTGCAGCGCCGGGGACTGAGGATCGAATCCCAGCCCCGGCCCGTGCGGAACCATATGCTGAACTGGGAGCTCCCCCTGTTCAGTTCTCTCTCTGTCTCTGTATCTCTCTCTCTCTCTCTCTGTGTCAAAAATAAATAAATAAATAAAAATATATTTTTTAAAAATCTGCTATATGTGCCTAGAAACTTTCCCCTAACATTTTTGTGAAGGGTGGTGTGTGGAATTGAAAGAGAGAGCAATTTTTGTGTCTCTACTTAGGGCAATTAGCTAAACCAACATAGTCAGGTAATAAAATATTAAGATGTGTAACATAACCTGAAAAGAAAAACACCCGAGTTGTTAATTCTTTAACTTTAATACTCCTAGATACTACTGCCATTGTCTTTTTTTTTTTTTAACTGTTCAAGGACCAGCTCTATTATCAAATGGAATATAAACATTTTTTATTTACTTAAAGATAAAAATGAAAATATGTTGGCCACTTATTAACAGATAAAAATGATAATGTTTTATGAAGCATCTCTTCAATTATAAGTAAAAAGCAAGACTCTTTACATTAATTTTTTATTCTTTATAATAAAACTGAGAGATAAGAACTATTGCTACCAAATGACTGATAAGGAAACAAAAACGAAATCTTATGTTACGATGCCTAAGAAAGTGGCTTGTCATACAGCTATTAAGTGATAGAGCCAAAATTTACAACCAAATCTGCCTGATGCTAAACTCATGTCATTCCATTTGGTGATTCTAAGCACGGCCATCCTTCTCCTCCAATTCATTTCCAGTATGTCTCAATTAGAGGGAAGAGGTAGGAAGTAAAAACATCTTGCTGAGGTTCTATTCTTTAACATAAATACAGTGGGCTAATAAGATAAGTTATTTCCAGGATTGAGGAAGGATTCAAACATTAATTTACATCTCACAATGTTAAAGGAAAACAGAAAAACAATGAACAAAAGGGCGACGGAGTGACAGATGCTGGGACAGACTGTGTACTTTCTCCCCAGCCTCAGACTAGAAAAGAAGGTGGGGAACGAGGGAGAGAACAACATTTGATCTGTTTACCCATGGGGAATTCTGAGTCTCCTCTGGCGCAGTCGATTCCTATCCCCACTAAAAACACATTGCAAATGTTCCATCATCTGCTTGACTCCTCTCCCGTTGGCCATAGAACAACTGGATCCTTGCACATGGTCTTAGATGTCTAATGTCTCCATATTCTAGTATTTGGCTGCTATTGTCTCAAACAAATCTCACGTTTTCTTCTGTCTCTGTGTAAACTGGGTTTGTTAAGAGGCTCAGAAAATAACCATATAAAAGCTCCCCTGTGGGGAAGTCGGGATGGCTCAGTGGGTTAAGCACTCACTTTGCAGTGCCTGGGACCGAGGATCGAGTCCCGGCCCGGCCCATGCGGACCCATGTGCTGAACTTGGGAGTGCCCCAGTTCAGTTCTCTCTCTGTCTCTGTCTGTCTCTCTCTCTCTCTCCTCTGTCAAAAACAATAAAAAATAAATAAATAAACTGTAAAAGCTTCCCCCTCCTCCAGATTTTCACTTTCTCATTTACAAGGCTTGTTGAATTCTCCGGTCATGTCCTCTTGTGTACAGCTGGTTAATGTGTGGCAATGCTTACTTACCTACTTGTTTACTTTTTGCCCTTGCTTTATTTAGTTCCATGTTTGTTTTTACAAGTCTCAAGAAAAAAAAAAAAAAAGAATCACCACCATTTTGGTGTATAAAGTAAATAAAATGCTAAGAAAAAACAATTTTCAACAAGACTGAAAATTGTCAGCTGGGACAATAGGATTCTAACACATCTGGCAACAATATGAAAAAGTCAATTGATGGCACTTCTGTAAATATGTTAAGTCTTCGTGAATTTGTTTTGTCATTTCTCTGGATTCACCAAATCTATGATATGAATTGCTCAAATCAGTGAAGTAGAAACCCAGCTATAGATTGATTGCTATCTTATAAAGTACTTGAAATATACAGTTACGAGAGCATGCTTTAAATAACATCTAGAGATGAGCAGAAAAAAGGAATTGATAGTTGCTGAACACTTGCTGAAAATTACACTACGATATAGATGCTTTCCACAATTTATAAATGAAAAGTTTAGAGAACATGAATTCAGTGTAGAGTCATAGTTAAAGTCAGAGTTGGATTTAAAATTTCCTCTGTGGAACTTCAAAACATATGCTTGTGCTACTATGCCAGTACAATACTGTAAAATCGCGTTCCTGGGCTTACACAGAACTAATTTACGAACCATTTATTTTTTACCTATTTAATAAGTATCGTTCAATACATCGTAGGTGAGCGAAGTACAGATACTCAGTAGAAAAAATAAAAATGACGAATGACAATATTTCAATGCGCCACTTATTTCAGCATAATTTAAAAGGCTTTACTCAGATCTGACAAACTGAATAATTTGAGACCTGAGGACACAACATTTCTAGACAGAGGGGTAGAACTAGTATGGATCAAGATCCTGATATGTGTAAGATGATCTTACTTATTTTACTCTTAAGTGTCAGGTCCATGAGAAGTGCTAAGCATTCTATGTTTATTGCATCCTTTAATATTTACAGTGAGGAGATGCAAGGATAGCTCAGCAATTGAGTGCTTGCCTTGCAATCACAAATCCAGGGTTTGATTCCCTGCCCCAGCCCATTCAATCCATATGCTGAACTGTGGCACAACTGGTTACTGCCAAGATGGATCAGCAGTGAAGGTTCTCGCCACCCATTTGTAGGCCTCCGGTTTGGCTTTCGCCCTGCATGGCCTTACATCCACCTGTATGGAATGAAACCCTGTTACAACTAATGATGTGCAACTACCGGTATGTAGACTGCTCTGAACCCTCCCCCTTCTCTCTCTCTCACTTTCTCCCTCTCTCTCACCTCCTTTCAAACAATAAAATAAATCTTAAAAACAAACAAATAGTTATAATGACTTTACATGATATGACACATTACCAACCTCATTTTACAGTGAGAAAAGTGAAGTTGGACACTGGTAAAGCTGGAATTCAAACCCAGGTTTTTTGTCCTTGTGCTGGAAGACACATAAAAGCCAGTAGCTCTGCCAAGCAAGTTCCATTTCATGTAACTTCATGGTCTCTTCCTAGACCAGAAAAAGAGCAGAAAATTTTTATTACTTTAAAGATTTATCACTCAGAATTTCCCTTCATTCATTTAATTAAGTCATTCCTCAGTGAATGTTAGTGTTTGGCCAGACTTCCTCAGCCTCTCAGCCTCATTGGGTTTGAGGACAGGACAGAATAATTCTCATCTGACAAGCTCCAATTGAACTTGTTTCCCCGGATCATTAAGCACATTGGCATTTGCGTTTACAGCCATTTTCCGCCTTGTTGGTTTCCATCTACTTCATTCACAAATTAATAAGAACATAAAGAGGACTCAGTTAATGCCTCTTTGCACACCACCAGCCTTCTTGGTGGCAGGTAGTGACACTTTGATGTCAGGAGAGAAAGCTGGAACACAAGCTGAACTGGGATAGGAATCAAGATTCATTCATCTTTCTGGTCTTGGAAGCTATGCCAATAGGAATGAATCACAGATTTTGCGAAATCAAATTTGCTTTAGATATTGTCAACATGCCTTACCCAGAGCCCTCTAACCTAAGGTTCTCAACCTCAGCACTATTGACATTTGGAGTGGGATAATTGTTTGTTGTAGGGACTCCCCTGTGCATGGTAGGTCGTTTAGCAGCACCCTTGTCTTTGATCCGCTAGATGTCAGTACCGTCCCCTAGCCTCTCCAAATACCTATAGTGACAACAGTCAAAAAATGTCTCCAGACATTGCTGAATGTCTCTTTGGGGAACAAAATATTCCTATTGAGAATGACTGGTTTATCTTCATGAAGACTTACCTCTCTATGCTTTTCTCCAGGACTTCTGAACTACCATATTTTTTCATGTATGCAACACCCCGTGTATAAGATGGCCCCTACTTTTCTAATCCAACATTAAGTCATCAATACATGGGTTACTTCATGTATAAGACAACTCCCAATTTTGAGTTTAACAATTTTATGAGCCCAGCATGCTTCTGTTGTGTGACTCCACTATCTTGGTTTAACAATTTTAGACAAAAGTATTGTCTTATACATGGAAAACAGTGGTAACAAGTCTTAAAGATCACATTCTCCCATTTTACTGATAAAAGATCTAAAGCCTAAGAAGAGGAAGTGAGTTGCTTAAATGGGAAATCTTTAATAAACATATATTGTGTGCCAGTATTTTTCACATTTACTAAGGGGATCCTTATGGGAACATTCTCACTATTCGTTAGTTATAAATGAAGAACTGAGGGCCAGCGCTTGTTCCAAGACTCACCACTACAGTAGACTCTTAGCTAACTGGCATCCATGTGGATTGATAGATGCCAATAAATATAGACTCCCCATTTACCAGAGCTCAAGCATCCAGCAATCTCAAGCAACTGGGGAAAAAAAAAAGTGCTGGTTGCTTGAGATCTGGTTAACAGAGATTCTAGTGTACGAAGTTTCCTTGCTAAGATTTATGTGTGAGAAACTCAATTTTTAATCTAATATAGATACCCTTCAGTATTTTTTTTAAAGTCACTGTAAAGACTTGCAAAGGTTTTACTGAATATTTACTATCTAAAATGAAAATTAGTTCTAATTGATTCACATGGTCGCAGTTAAAAAAAAATATTTCAGTTGTTCTCAAGTTCAGGAAAGAAGATACTGACCCTTCTTGGACTCACAGTTGTTCCCCAATGGGTATTATCTCCTGCTCTGTTGTTTAACAGGTTTGCATTGTTACTATTATCTTCCCTCCCCCTTTTTTCTTAAGATTTAATTCTTCAGGTGTCCCAGGTGTTTCCTTCTGTTCGATCTGAGGACACTGTCAACCAGTTCCAATTTATATAATATCTTGATAGCTTTAATATTATCTCATTGTTTACTTAAACATCCCTTAATTGCTTAAACATCCTTGAAATATAAGGAGAAAAACCTAATACATATCTGGTATTATTGTAACTTACTGCACGGATATATGAGTTTCTTAAGTAATTTGACAATTGGCATTTTAAGGGCTGTATTTTATGCTTCATTTCTGCTTAAGATTGTTTAAGGACTATTTGGAGAACTTAAAGATTTGGGGATGGATTGAGAACACTATTTTTCTGTTTGTAATATCTGAAAATTTAATAGCCAAGGTATTTACAGGAACACATTAAAAATGTTAGAACAGGATTTGTCTGATCTTTTTTCTAAAAGTATCTAGGATCCTCATACTTCTCAGAGTTCCTCAACCCCTACCCTTGAATATTTGTTCAACTTAATTTAGTTAGCCTATAGTCTTACCTTGAACTTAATGCCAATAAACATGTATATGGAGGTTTTGAATCACAGATCTAAATGTGTTTATAGTCCTCCCATCAAGATTGGGGATGTATCCTCTACCCTTGAATGTGGGTGGGCTTGTGACTGTTTTGACTGACAGATTTGCAGAAGTGACACTAGATGACTTATGAGGCTGAGTGACTGGCCATGCAGCCACAACCTTTGTATGTTAGAATGCCCATTTCTGGGTGTTCCTTCTTGGCAATGTTTCATTTGAGAACGCAGCCTCTGTGTCGTGAGAAGCCCAAGCCACGTGGGGTAATGAGCAGTTGCGCGGATGAAGAGATCACCTAGCTGAGGACTGCCTTGGAACATGCTAGCACACGAGGAATAAAGGCACGGGAATGAAGATACCAATTTGGACATGGATCTTCCAGCCCCAGATATTTCAATTCATAGCTATGTCAGTCAACCTCGGCATTTAGACTGTGTAACTCATGTCCCTGACACGGTGCACCAGAGACAAAACATCCCCACTCTGCCTAATCTGGATTCTGAACCAGAGAGACTATAATAAAATGGTATCATTTTATGCCACTAACTTTTTGAGTGGTTTGTTATCAGCACTACGGGTAGATAACTGGGACATTACATATATCCTGGTGCATTTCCTCTAGGTCCTGCTTTCTAACATGGAAGCTATCTAGGATAATCAGAAAAGTCACATAAGTTTTAACCTAGTCAAAATATAAGAAACCTTTTTCTAGAATATAGTTTATTTGCTAAAGATTGCAAGCTGACAATTAGAAAATAACTTGGTCATCATAGAAATTAGGCCATCTTTCAATGTAAATCTAATCACACTAAATAAATTTCCAAGGGGGTAGGAAGAAATGGGGAGGTAAATTCTAAGAGATATGAACAAAGGACAAATGAGATTATGAATAGAGAGACTTGTTCTGAAGTTAACAAAGACACTAAAAAAACTTTCTCCTGCAAGTCTTAATCTGCACAAGTGGAACTGACTTTTGCAACTAAGATACAGTTAGACTTGAATTGTATTTTTCAAATTATACTCTACAAAATAACACTTATCACAAAATAGACATAAACTGTATATACATTTATGTACACTGTAATGGTTAAATGTTTGTCTAGATTAAGGTGACCAAATTTTAACATTGGTAAAGCAGGACACCATTGACCTGGGGGGAGGGGGTTCTTGATTATAAATTTGGTCTATCTCCCGCCATTTTCTAGCTTGTCGCACATTCTTTCCAAAAATCGGGACTTTTTTAAAACACCACGGGACGCGGGACAAATTGTTAAAAATCGGGACTGTCCCGCCGAAAGCGGGACGTCTGGTCACCCTAGTCTAGATGTTACTGTGAAGGTATTCTTTGATGTGATTAACATCTATGAAAACAATCAGCTTACTGTAAGTAAAGATTACGCTCAATAATGGAGGTGGGTCTCAGTCAATAAATTGAAGGCCTTAAGGGCAAAAACTAATTTCCTGAGTTAGAAGGAAATCAGCCTCAAGATTATAACAGAAACCCTGCCTAAATTTTCTGCCTGTCATCTTGCCCAGCAAATTTTTGACTTGGTTTGTCCAATAATTGAGTGAGCTAATTCCTTAATCTCAATCTCTATCTCTCTCCCTCTCTCTCTCCACACACACAAGACAACACAACACACACACACACACACACACACACGCATGCACACACGCATTTTATTTCTCTGAAGAACCCTGACTAATATACACACAAATGTATACATGCATATTTATATATGCATATTGTAGATATACATGTACATACATATGTACCCATTGAAATTAAATACATTTGAAAAACATTAGGATAAGCCAATGTTTATAGTATGTCTCTAAAAGATACTATATGTGTTACCATAATTCTTATGTATACACTGTTCCTCAAACTTACTTTACCAAGGAACCCCTTTGTTGCAAATTTGTGTTATATGGAGACCGTTTTGAGCAATCCTGGGTTAGCAACTTGAGGGAAGCAGAGAAAGTTTGGAGTAACTACCATGGGAAAGTGAATGAGGTAAGTCAAATGCTTTTTTAAAAGCACTGATGTCCCAGATATTTTATGGAGCACAAATATCGTGTAATCTATTGGCCTACTTTATGACTTTCTTCGTGGATAAAGTAGATAGTGGAATTTACATACCTTTTGGAATTAGCAAAAAAGGCAGTAGAACATCAAGAGGGCGTGTAACCCTAATTCATTTTTAAGTTATATTTAAAAAACAGACTATGGAAAAATTTTCTATCTACTCAAATTATTTAACTAAGCCAGAAACCTGGCCATCATTACCAAACTTCTTCTTCATTACCTTACATCAGGAGAATGCAAAAGCAGCTAAGTATGACTCTTTTTTTCACTTAAATCTGTGTCCTTTCTAAACCCATATTGCCCAAGAGGGTCTCATCATTTCTAAGCTATACTTATTCAATGGTCTTGTATATTTGCCTTAGTTCAGTCATCAAAGACGTCTCCTTACTGTATCCAGAATGGTATTTCTAGAACATACATACAATCTTATTACTCCGAGACTTAAAACCCATTATTTTTATAAGATCCAAATTCAGAAAGCTCATGGCTTACTAATAGCTGCATGGAACCCCTTCCGATTCTCATTCAACCTCCTCCCTGACCATATCCCCACATTAGCCATAAATCTGAACACACCAAGTAGAATAGTGTCCTAACTCAGGATAGGAAATCTTCATGTCTTCTGAGTATATTTGAGCATCCCGTTGCTTAGGATGCTAAGCACTGAAACATTGAGATGCAAATCCATGTCTAAATAAAATGTACTCACAGTTATATGAGTGAATAGAAAATAAATCTAGGAAATTAGAAAACTGTGCAGCCAGTTCTTTTAGAGAACAAAGGACTTAGAAATGTTTTCAACTTAAAAACATATAAATATATGGAATACTTGTGGAGTACCTGCAATATTCATTTAATTAGGATCAAGTGATAATAAGTAACATCATATCTCTAGTCTCCTTCATTGCTTTGATATTTTTAAATGTATGCTAATATATTCTGAAGCTGCATAGCATAGTGTATAATTACTGTAATTGAAATAATTACATGTATACTTATGATGGAAAAAGTGACAAATATGTTATACTAACAAATAATTATGTCTTATAAAGCTAAACTTATAAACCATTTTTGCTATCCAACTAGAACTTTTTTTTTAAAGCATTTTCTTTTTTTCATATTTTATTTTTATTTATTTGTATTTCTTTAACTGCTAAATTTATTGGGGTGACATTTGTTGGTAAAAATTATATAGGTTAATTGTAATAGGATTTTTAATATAGAAATTAAAAAACATACACATTTAAAGAAAAAAAATTAAAAGTTTTGTCCTTACACATGTTATCAAAAAAATAGGGGAAGCCGGGATGGCTCAGTGGGTTAAACGCTCACTTTGCAGCCCTGGGGACTGAGGATCAAATTCCGGTCCCAGCCTGAGTGGACCCATATGCTGAGCTGGGGAGTGCCCCCAGTTCAGTTCTCACCAGGGCGAGACCCTGGCCCTTTTCCTGCCCTGTGCAGCCATGCGCCCACGTGTGGAATGAAACTATGTGGAAAAACCAATGATGTACAACTATGGAGCCTGTTCTGGGCCCTCCCCTTCTCTCTGTCTCTGTATCTCTCTGTCAAAAACAATAAAAATAAATCTTTAAAAAAAATAGCCATTACTGAGGACGCCAGGATAGCGCAACTGGTTGAGCACTTGCCTTGCAACCACGAGGTTCAGGGATCAAACGCCAGCCCTGGCCCATGCAAACCCTTGTGGTGAGCTGCAGCACTACCTGTAACTGCCAGGATGGTAATGAAAGTTCTTGCCTCCCACACAAGAGGCCCAGGGCTTGGTTCCCACCCCACGCAGCCCCATGTCCACCTGTGTGGAATGAAACTGTGTCACAACTGAAGATATACAACTGTGGAGACTGCTCTGGGTCCTCTTCCCTTCTCTGTCTCTTTCTCTCACCTTCTCTTAAACAAATATTTTTAAAAAATAGCTATTACTAACATTTTATTCTGGTTTATATCATTCTATCACAGTCTTTATTCAAATGTATTAACAAATCTGGTTTAAACGGAAATATTTAATTATCTGATAAACTTTATCTGGAACAAGATACACGGTACTTTTTCGTACCGTCACATATTTTTCATGGAATAATTTTCAAGGGCCTCATAAGGTTGCATGATATGGAACTAATGTAATTTAATACTTAATTTTCTATGGCTAGATGTTACATTTCTTTTCATTGTTCATTATTACAGGATTAAGCTATAAGATTCTTAGAGTCATGTCTTTGCATACCAAAATGCCCTTTTTCCCTTTAATATTGATCCTTTTTTTTTTTTAAGATTTATTTTATTGATTTTTAACAGAGTGAAACAGAGACAGAGAGAGACAGAGAGATGGGGAAGGGCCCAGAGCAGTCTCCATAGTTGACATTAGTTTTCCATATAGTTTCACTCCACAGGTGGGCACAGGGCTGCGCAGGGCAGGAACTGGGCAGGGAGCCTCCCACATAGGTCCCGGCAAGAACTGAACTGGGGGCACACCCCAGTTCAGCATGTGGGTCTGCACGGGCCGGGGCCGGGATTCGATCCTCGGTCCCCGGGGCTCCAGACCGAGTGCTTAACCCGCTGAGCCATCCCAGCTTTCCCCTAATATTGATTCTTAGAGGAGGAATGCTAAGTCAAGGGGAATGCAAATTTAAATACACTGATAATCTATTGTTACATTTTTTTTCTGAAAGGCTGTAACAAGTTTCATTCCCATCAGCGGTATACAAGTATGAGCTGCCCATTTTCTGCACCATTGCCACACTTAGCTGTTTTACCATTTTGAAAATTTTTTTTTAAGTTTTCTTTTCAACTGTTATTTGTAGCCAGTTTCCCTAAGACCTTGTCTTTGCCATCCAGGTTTTCTTTTCTTCAAATAAAAGAAATGTTTGATATGGAAAATATAATTAGTAAGAAATATAGTTTATCTCCCAATAAGCCAACAAGACAGGAGCAATGTGGGACAAGGGAGTCTTGAAGAAAATTTCTAGGAAGAAAATAACCACAAAAAGATGCTACAACACTCATGACTGTTATTTTTAGTCAGTTAAATAGTATGGAAAAGAATTGAGAATCCTGTGTGTGTGTGTGAGATGTATTATATATTTATATATAAAACTTTGGTAAGCATAAATTACCTCTGTTAGATCAGAATTAGGTTCCCAATCAGGTACTGAAGAAAATGCTGGGATATGATAGAAAATGAGAAAATTGTACAGTATGTTCAGGTTGAATTAATAGTCAAATGGATGAAACACTTAAAAAAGAAAAGGAATACATTGAATTATCTGATTGTAAAAAATTAGTGATGGAAATAATACATATAATCATACATAGGCTCATAAGCAGGACCAACTTAGCTAGCAAAGCTGACATTGATATTCAGCTGATATTGAGGGAAAAAAACCCAACAGCAACAACAACTTCACCATTATGCACAGAGGGTTAGAAAACACACGACTGTGCATGTGTTTGTTTTTGCCCTTGGACTCCCTCACTTTGCACATTCTCACTGTAGCCATGTTAATTCCTCTGGGCAGTCTTTCCATTTGCATTTCAGTGTTTTCTAGGGCATGGCCAAGGGGGGCTTTGATCGGATGAATATAATTATGACATTCAAATCTTGTCACTGTCTTCATTTTCCTCCCAAGAAAATATGGTTGTTTCATTTCAGCCAAGCCTTGTGTGAGAAATGAAGAGAGAGGAGAATTGTCTGTGCTCAGAAAAAAAAATACTACATGTAGGCTTTGCCTTCCCCTTGGGAGTTGCCCAGAGCTAGGCAGAGCAAACCCTCTGCCCGATCAGCTCAGAGCGGTGCTTGTCAGTGGAGTAGAAGCAAGACATTGAATTATTAGAACCAGAGAGGGGAGCGACAAAAGATGAAAAGAAAATATAATTCGTTGAGAATGCCACACTC
This sequence comes from Craseonycteris thonglongyai, assembly GCA_004027555.1. NCBI lineage: Eukaryota > Metazoa > Chordata > Mammalia > Chiroptera > Craseonycteridae > Craseonycteris > Craseonycteris thonglongyai. The sequence goes on from PVKE010006156.1 coordinate 21,766, forward strand.
TTCCTCCAGCCAAAGCTGGTCACTCCAATAAAAATATAAATAAAATGAATCAGGTAAGAAGCACTGGCAGGCCTGAAAGGGCTCTGTCATGTGAGTGTGCATCATTTATTCACAGCAGTATCATCTTTTCTAGTAAAATGAGCGGTCACAGTGAAAGGATTGGGGTCAGTGGAAGAGAAACCGAGTCAAGACAAAGCCTTAGGTTCTTTCAACAGGGTGTCTTTTCTGCGCGTGCTCTCACGGTCGTTTTCCATGTGGGGGCTGGGCTACAGAGAGAAAGACAGACGGCTTGCTCCAGATTCATTCACACTAAAGAAACTCACCCGGATTTCACGTTCATTAGCAGGTGATATTTTTCATGACTAGGTAGGAGTGCAATTGTTTTTTCTCCTCTCTTTTTTATTTTTTAACCCTTTAAAAGACACCAGCCAGCATTCCAGCAATTGCCAATTTGTGCCTGTGCCCGAGTGTGCACATGCACGTATGGGTGTGCGTGTGAGCGCTTTACCTGCACGTGCATTCTGACATCGACATCATATTTGACCCTACCCTCCTCCGTGAGCTACGGTCACAGAGATGACTAATTAAGCAGAAACTCGATTTTTATAAATCTTTTTTTTTCTTTCTCTTTTACAAGGCAGGGGTTGTTTAGAGTTACTGTGTGATCACAGATTTGTAGCTTGATCCCTCAGATGGTGATACTGAAACCAGGCTGTCATTAACACTTGCACTGTCTTATTCTGAAAGAACATTTTAATTAAAGGGCCACAGGTGGCAGTAGTGGGTGAGGTGGGAGCGAGGGAGGGAGAGTGGATTCTAGATTGTTGAGGCATCCCCTAGCCACAAACACATCATGCTATTTAAATGATATCTTTTACCCACTGTAGTTGGCAAGCATCAGAACACGAAGGAAGCTGAAAAGGGGTGGGGGGGTGGGGGAGGGGTATGACATCTTTTAAAAAGAATGAAGGGATTGATTTTTACATCAGCCACTTGAATGAGTGATTCTCTCCAGAGGGCGCGGGGAAGAGGCGCCTCTGTAAATGCTAGGGGTGTCTGTGGATTTGAATAATGGATTAGGAAGTGCACAAACATCACGATTTTTAGATTTCTCCTGCTGAATAAGGACAGCTTGTCCAAAGCTTCAGAAAAAAAGTCATTCTTTTCCTTGGAAACGCTGCAACAGGGGGCCCAAATAATGACATTGCAAAAGGGAGCATGTCCCTGAAGACCGGTGTCATAGGAGGCTGAGCTAGAATCATAAGAGGCAGTTAGCTATAGGTGGGAGGGCCTCTGAGCACTTTTCCACTCATTCTCTTTCCCTTAGGGCAGGTGTGTGGGGGGGCAGGGCCTGTAAATTCAGAATGCTTTAGGGAGAGTAGGTTGTGGGGTCGGGTGGAGGGAATCCTAATTATTTTCTGACTAGTCTTTCATGGTACTGACCTTAGGGACTGCCTTGAAGCCGGGCTATTACTCATTCCCATAGTGAATATGATTTTGGAGAGGCCCCCAGTTTATGTGACATCTATATTAAAGCCTAAAAATCATTTATAAAGAAAAATAATAGTGCCGTTCAGATGGTAACCCTTTGAAATTGTGTTAAAATCTACTCGTAGATCTTAGGAAAGGACAGCATATGAAAAACAGGATCCAAGAAGCTAACGTAAACAATCCAGGCCTTTAGCACTTTCCCTGAAGTGGGGGGATGTTTTACCTTGACAGATGATTGGGAAGGGTCATCTGGTTGACAAGACTTGGGTAAGACATAGAGTGGGTGAGAGGGCATAACCAAGTCATTTTTCTGGTCAAGGACCATCACCAAACAATTGTGGGTATGGAAACAGACATCTCTCATCAACTTCAAAACAAAGCACAACAAAACAAAAACAACAACAACCAAAAAAAACAACCCCCCCCCCAAAAAAAACCCCAACAACTGAATGAGCAGCCATATGTGAGGCTGTGTAAACAGGACACTTCTGATCCCAGGAGTTAACAAAGATGGAGCCAGAAAAAAAAATGAGTCACTCTGGCATCGCCACGAAAGTCAAGGCTGAGGTTGGGGCTGAGTCATATGAGACTAAGATCTAAACTCATATCCCTGCCTCCTTGCCGAGCTCCCCCGGGTGGTGCAGGTAAAATAGACTCTTAGGTGCGCCCCTACAAACATTGGCTATGTGGATAAATAAGCCAGACAATTCAAGATTTTTGAAAAGAATTTTCTTTAGTGTAATTTTTCCCTTCTGAATTAGCGTCCCAGCCCTCCTTTTCTCTCTCCAGAGCTATCTGGACTGCTGTCTGGATTGGGGAGAAACTGTACCCAAGACCGTAGTTTGCACACTCCGAGGAGTCCTCAGTAATTACTGTGTGGAATTATCCACATACCCATCCAGCCAAATTACCAGTGTTGGGTGAGTAACAATCTGTGTACACAGAACACCTTTCCTCTGTCTCCTGAAGAAAGTCTTCGGGTCCCTGAAGAGCTCTCTTCAATCTCTGACCACGATGTTTAATGCTGGCTTAGTCAGCCAATGTGTCTAATAAGACAAGTCATCGTCTAAGGCACAGTCACTGCCCTCAAAGAACTACTAATAGTCTTTTTGGTAAGGTAAGTTAAGTAAACATGTAACTTTTCAGGATAACACTAAAATAAAAGAGTTTATAAGAGAATCAAGATGGACAATAGTATAGGCATCTTAAGAATAATTTTTTTTAATGTAAATATATATTGTTGGTTAAGAGAGCACAGACCTTCAGTTATAAAATGAATAGGCTCAAGGGTGTCTAATGTGCAGCAGAGTGATTATAATTCACAATAGTGTATTGAGTACTTGAAAGTCACTCGGACTAAAACTTAAATGTTGTCACCATAAAAAATTAATTATATGACCTTATTATATGTGATAGATAACACTACAATGGCAATCATATTGAAATACATATGGGTATCAAATCAACACGTCATACAACATTAACTTACTCAATGTCAGCTACTTCCCCCAAAAGCTGCAAAAATAAACAAGGAAAAATACATCTACCTGTCTATCATCTATCTATCTATATCTATCTATCTATCTATCTATCTATCCTCTATATCTATCTATCTATCATCTATATCTATCTATCTATACGTTTTTAAGATGTGTGTGTGTATGTAGTGTGAAATGAATTTTACAAGTGAGATGGGATGATCTCAAAGCCCTTCAAAACGTGTAATATAGAATGAAACAGGATTAAAAGAAGAAGGAAAATACTCTGTTCACTATGAAACACAGGTGAGCCTGAAGTGCAAAGGCAATACTGTTTGACCCATAAGTAAGCACCACACAAGCCACTTTAAAATGTTTCTTTCATCTTTACAACCTTTTGAAAGTTTGGCATGAAACACTCTAGGTGAGCAGAGGAGTCAGGATTTGCAACCAAATTATTTTCCGACTTCAAACCCATGCTGTCTACACTACACATATTAAGGCAGATACATTGAAAAACTGGCAACTTTTACTATTCTCATGTCTCAAAAACATGTAATACCATAAGTCAAATAGGTACAAGATTTGCACATTATCAGAGAAGTTCTATGTCCATAGGAGAATCTCTGCTTGACTTCAAAGTTTAGCAAAAATTTTTCAAACATGTGCTTTTATTTGTTCTTTTGTTTCCAAAATTGAATGCAGTTAACAGCAACCAACTAGAATTCAATGAGAGTTTGAACTGAGGCTAAAATCACCTCTTTCTGGAAGCTCAATGCTTCTCACCTTCATCTCTATTTTATGAAGTTAGGGAAACCTACTCTTTTATCACTAGCTTCAACCATCTTTATTCCTTAGTAGGTTTTGTTGTTGTTGTTTGTTTTGCTTTTTATGTAAGAGTAAAACATGAGTAAAACAGTTAAATAATTGCAGACAACATAGCCAAAGATGGTGGTGCTGATCAAACTGTTTTGTTGGCCAGAAAAACAGCTCCTGCACGTAACTATTGAATGCTCATTTGGGAGTTGACCTAGGGATGTCCCAAGTCTGGATGCAGGAAGAAGCCTCAAGTTGTTGAACCACGTACTGTACATGAACAAAAAGTAAGAGTTGTGAAGACCCAGGTCTATGAATGCCAATGTTGGCTCTTATAAAATGAATCTCTAAATTTTCAACAGTCTGGAAATGTAGAGAATAATTTCTCCTCTTTGAAAGTAGAATAATTTTGTATTAATTCACTCATATATAAGACATTCTGTTGAGAATATAATTATAAACAAAACCAAAAAAGCCTATAAGGGCTTCTCTAAACCAGAGCTTGAAAAACATATTTATATTGTTTGAAATATGACATATGACACATATTTATTATCAGAATGATAATGTTTTTGCATATTTGATATTTAAATTCCAATTTCTTGGTAGCCTGTATAGGGCTTATGGGAGCAAGTTCCCTTGAGATCATTGAACTGGAGATAAGTAGAATTTCCTACACCACATCAAAATGAATCTAAAGAAAAATGTATATATATAGTTTTATTGTGGCTAAAACAAATTAGCATTCACGGTAAGAAAAATGACCAAATTGATATGCTGGAATATTTTATGTATTTTATGTTCTGAAGAATTGGTGTTAGCAATAACAACTACATTTTGAATACCTAAAGTCAGAGATATCTTTCTGTCTCTATCATCTATCTATCTATTGATCAATCTATCTTTATATCTATCATCTATCTATCTTTCTATCATCTACCTATCTACCTATTTCTCATGTTTCCAAAAGGTTGTAGATATAGATATGTGTATAAATGTATGTACAAGTCTAAAATTTAGCTCACCATCAAAAGATGCAAGAGATATCATGGTTCTTTTTTCTCTAAATCAGATTTAATTACCTCAAAGTTTTCATCAGTGGAACATAAGAATCTCAATTTGGGGATGCTGGGATGGATTAGCAGGTTGAGTGCTCATCTTGCAGCCCTAGGGTTCAAGGATCTAATCCCGGCCCTGGCCCATGCACACCTATATGCTGAATTGATGTGTACCCCAGTTCTGTTCTCACTGGGGCAAGCTCCACATGGGAGGCTCCCAGCCTGGTTCCTGCCCTGCACAGCTCTGTGCCCACCTGTGGAGTGAAACTATGTAGAAAACCAATGACATGCAACTATGGAGACTACTCGGGGCCCTCCACCTTCTCTCTCTCTCTCTCTGTCAGAAACAATAAAAATAAACCTTTAAAAAAAAGAATTTCAACTTGAATAATCTGGTGACTTTCTATGTACTTACAGGGCTTTAAATATGGAGGAGGCTGAAGTCTTAATCAATGGATGTTGTTGGTTTTTAAATTGTGTCTAAGTCCAATGCAGCTGTTACCAAGTAGCTCTTTAAAACAGCCACTGGATATTGTCTGTGCGATGACCCTCATACAAACTCCCCTACTTACCTGATGTCGCACAGCCATTCTTTTATTGTGGGTACATGCCATCTGTCTCTGCCACCATACCCTCTGTCTCCTACCCCTTTTAGGGGGGAGTTAAAACTTAACTCTCTGGAATGAAAGCTTCTATCTCCCCTTTTCAAAGCACTTCCTTTGCTCTGTGCCCATCCTTATTCCCCTCCTTGGCCTTTAGAAATCTAACATTTTTGTTATTAACTTCTTCTGTTATACTTGGAACTTTTGTGCTGTATAATTTTTAAAGTTAACTTCTCACTAACCCTATTCACCTCATTCACGAATGCCACGCAAGTTATGAATATGAATTAGGTCAGCGTTCATGTGAACATAAAATGTTTAAGGGAGTGACTTCTAAAATCTATTTGCAATTGTGTTGAACTAGGAAAATACATGTGACTCCAACCATTTAAAGCAGTGACTTAATCAACAGCCATAGGTTAGGAACTGAGTTCCTTCCCAGCTCTCCTCTCATCTCTTCCCTCTCTGGCCAAAGGGGTCAGGAGCTGAAAAAGCTAGTGTAATATGTTCTTATTGAAATGACTGCTTTTACCCTGGAATTGTTCAGATGATTTATTTAAAAATCAAACTGCTTGGCCAGGTACACCTATCCCATTTTAAAGATCATTTGAGACTGGATAGAAAGTATCAAAAACTCACAGTGGAGAAAGGAAACATGGTTGTTAAAATAGCCTTATACAGTGTCTATAAAGAGCATTTTTTAACACACAACCTCTACAGTGAGTACAGTGTTTAAATCCACAAAGACTCTTTAAATAGAGTATTTCTGTAATGCAACATCTTGTGTTTTCATATTTCCCATCATATTCAAAAATACTCTTCAACATAAAGAAAAAGTAAACTATATTTGCATAGTAGGAATTAAGAGCTGAAAACACTAAAGACTAGAAAGAAACTGGAATAATCAAGTATAGTAATTTCTGATTTCTGTATATTTAAAAAATAAAATGTGTGTATACTTATAAATCATTATGTACTGAGCTACTATCAATTTATGACATTTGTAAAAATAAAGTAGCAATGTTTTGTTTAAATGCTGGAGTCACAGGATTAAGCTATGATTCCTTTCTTGAGGTTATGTAATTGTCAACATGAGGGATATGCTTATTGATTATTCTCTATAGAAAGTGAAAACCCTAAGCAAAGTAAGGCAAGTAAAATAAATCTAGTAATCACTGAAAAGTTAATTAAGGCCTTATTTATCCATCTATAGATAAAGAAACCTATTCACCTTTTATAAATTATCCCAGCTTTCTTAAATAATTCCATACTCCTACAAAGGATTAGACATTTTAATTTTTGTGATAAAGCCTACATTCCATTCATGTTATGCTTCCTTGAAAGCATAAGACAGTAATGAAGTAGAGGAAGGAATGGTTTGTGGGCTGCTTCAGGCAACATTTTTCTTATTTATTTCATAAGTATTTATTATGTTAGTTACTATATATATATATATATATACACACACACACACACACACACACACACACACACACATACATACTTGAGAATGAGACAGTCTAAATCCTCATACAATCTAACCCAGGTCACTATTAAATTGTTATTCATAATGATTATGTTTCAAAGTATAGATAGACACAGTTTCTTCATTTTAAGTTAACTGATTGTTCTTAGAGGTGCATGCTAGGAACACATGAGCACGCAAACATTTGTTTCTAGCAGTAAACGTGGCTGGCTGTACATACGCTTTCGCCACACATTACACATGCCCTCTTGTTGCTATAGTTTCATTATTCCAGGAAAGCTAGGAGGTCTTTTAAAGATAATTGGATAATTCAAATAAGAAAATTCAACAACATTTGAAAAGGGATATTTTATAGTTAATGATGGGCCTTATTTATTGTCTACTCTTAAAATTTGGTTCAAAATGTAAATTAATTTCTTATACACTCTAAGAGTATTATTTCAGATACTGTCAATTTGTAATATTGTGAATGCAGAGTAGGGTTGAAAGTTGTTACAGTCAGTAATTGCTGCATAACAGACAAAACCAAACAAGTGTATGAAACAAAAATCATTTTATTATGTTCACATATTCTGTGGATCAGGAATTTGGAAAAGGCACAGCACAGATGGCTGAGATCGGCTCAACAATGTCTGAGATCCCAGCTGAGAAGTCTCAAAGACTTGAGGTGTCTCGAAGGCTAGGCTTAGAATTGTCTAAGGGCTCACCCACTCACAGGCCTAGACAATGAAGTCAGCTATGGCTGGACCTCACTAGGGGTGGTCAGCCAGAGCCATTACATGTGGCTTTTCTGTCATCTTTCTCCCTCTTTACCACCTGGTGACTGGGTTCTAAGTGTAAGATTCTAGGCAGAAACTATATCATATGACTTAGTCACATAGTGTCACTTTCACCATAGACATAGGCCTACACAGATTTAAGGGGACCAGTGACCCCATATTTTAATAGGTGAAGTGTCAGTATTATAATACAATGTAAGAAGAACATGGAGAATGAGATAGTTTGCTCTGGCCATGTTGGAAAACTCAATCTACCACAGAGGCAACTAAAACCTAAAGACCGGGAATGCTGATATAGCTCAACAGGTTGAATACTTGCCTGCCTTGCAACTGCGAGGTTTGGGGATTGAATCCCAGCTCTAAATCAGTTCCCACCTCTCACAGCCCCAAATCCACCTGTGTGAAATGGAACTGTGTCACAACTAGCGATATACAATTATGGAGACTGCTCTGGGCCCTCTCTGCTTCTCTCTCTCTCTCTCTCTCCGTCTCTGTCTCTGTCTCTGTTTCTGTCTCTCACTCTCTCTCAAACAAAAAAATAAATAAAATAAAAAATGAAACCTAAAGACCTTCTTGTCTCATCACATGTTTTATGAGCATTGTGTTGTGCTGTATCCTTTTTAAAGGACTGAAGTACTTTAATAATAAATAATAAGAGGACATATAATATATTAATATAATTATATATGATATAAACATAATATATAATAAATACATATAAGTACATGTATTATAATAAAGATAATAATATTTATTTGTTTATATCATGACTGAGAATTTCTCTAAACGTGCTTTTTATGACTCTCTAATAAGCTCTAAACAAATTTAGTAGGTAGAAACTAAAAGACTGGTATTTTTAAATAATTGAAATGTCATATGTTAGAATAAGATTGGAAATGTGAGAATGTTTTACACCTAATAAGTATTCCTTCAAGAAATTTGTATTTTAATTGGCTCTGTTTGTGTATCTGTCTGTGTGTATGTAACCAGCTGTGAATTAAATATGTCTTCCTAATTTTCAGTTAAAAAGATGTGAAAGCCACTTCCCTAAGCTATCGTAAGGGATTTCTAGATAAATATTGCAAATTGTGAATGAGCAGAACTAAACATGATGATTAATTATATAAGATGATTGCTTTTAAACTGGTTAGAATTATGTTACTATTTGTCAGTGAAAACTGTTTTACTTTTAGAATAGATCAGATCTCTCCTTTAACATAGCCCACTAAAAAGTGTTCATTGTTTGTTCAGGATGCCTTGAGTTTAAATAAGAAATCCAAATTTTCTACATATAAATCATTGCTTTTCTTCACTCTGTGTAAAGGAAGGAAGTAAGGGAAGAATAGAGGCAGTCCTTTGAAAGTGACTCACAATCATTAAGATCAGGCTAAAAGGAAGGATAACAGAGCTCTTGTTTTATTTTTCTGAAATAGTACAGGACATTCACTGTATGAGCATTTATAAATGGGTATCTCATGGTGAATTTTGATACCGTGGTCCACAGATGAGTCCTTCCCAGATAGTAGAAGGTGAAATGACATAAATGAATGCTACATGTAGACTGTGTTCCAAGTAGACTTTTACACATGAGAAAACATTTTAAAAGTGTGACTTGTGTGTCCCAGTTTGAAATTTGCTAGTCATGTTCTACAATTGGGAAAATGTCCCATAAACTGGAAGGCCTTAAATGAAAGATTAGGGAATTGCTCTTTGCAAATACAAGATCAACTCTACTCTAGATCCCATTGAAATAGTGATACCCACAAAAAGTAAATTTTGTTATCTGATGATGGTTATTCAGTCATGCCTCTATGTGTTTATCAAGTGTATACTCATTGCCTATTTTTAAAAGTCAGGCACCATGACAGATTCAGGAAATTCAATAGTAAACAAAGAAGGTAAATTCCTTGCTCTCACGAAGTTTACACGGAAAAGTTCACTCATAGAGAATGACTGTGAGAAGCAATTCTTCTACAAAGTTTCAAGAGTTTCTTTTTATTCTTATCTCTTGTGCACATAAAGTTTCCCATTCAATATGTTTTGAATCAAAGTAGTTACCAAAAGTTACCAAGAGCAAAACTGCAAGTATATTGTAATAGGCTAAGAAGTTGTATGAACACCATTTTGCTTTTCCCCCCCATTCTTAAAAAGTATGAAGTAGTTTAAGTAAAATGAATCAGTATCAGCAAAATAATTATTAATCCAAAATTTTAGCCAAAGCAAGTATCCATATTCTTTGGTTATAAATCATCATTATAAAACCACAAACCTTTTATTTATGGTTTTTATTTTATTTATTTATTTTTTATTGTTTTTGACAGAGAGAGAGAGAGAGAGATACAGAGACAGAGAGAGAACTGAACTGGGGGAACTCCCCAGTTCAGCACACGGGTTCGGCCGGGATTCGATCCTCGGTCCCCGGCGCTGCAAAGTGAGCACTTAACCCACTGAGCCATCCTGGCTTCCCCAAAACCACAAACCTTAAAATAGCCCTAGGTCTTATTTTCTTTACTAAGATCAGTTATCTTTTATTATCATTTAAAGTTTTTGTCCTTGCTTTGTTTCCTTTTCCCTTTGAAAACAGAAGTGTGGGGGAAATCATCAGGTGTATCTTTAAACCAGTTATATAATTTATATCGGCTGTGTTTTTCAAAAGCTGCTATTACTATTGTTGCCATTCTTTCTGAGGAAAAAAAACAAAGACACTTAGTACAGATCATTCAATATTTATAACTAAAAACCATGTTTAGTTAACTGATAATTTACCTTCACTGAAAGGATAGTTAATGAACAGGATGATCACACTTCCCTGTTTGCCTGGATGAGATCCATTTTACACACCAGTGTACTCAAAAAGTATTTACTACTAATCATGTTCTTTTCACTCTCAGAACTGCCCTCATTTGGGCTATAAATTCTGTGGTCAACTTACCAGTGAGGGACTGTGAAAGTCTTTTGTGTTTTGTTTTTTTTAATTTAATGTAAACAATTAAAGTTGACTTGATTTTAGCTTTTGTATAAAATAGAAGAAATTACTGACAAATTCACAAAATAATTGATGGTCTCTGAAGGTTAATCTTAAAAAGTGTTTCCTAAATAGAATATCTGGACTGATACCTCAACCTGCATAATAACTAGTTATGCTTATTTTGGTGAAAGCCAGTAACAATAAGAGAAGAATTGTTTTAGGCCAGACTTTTGGGATTTTTAGGCCCATGTGGGTCTGTCCTATAATATAGCTTATATATGTCCCCCTAAACAAAATCAGAGTAAATCCAGTGACATTGCTGAATTTGAAAATCTTCCCAGTAACAGGATGAGGTTGAATGATGAAATGGGAAGGCTGAGGAGGTATGAATCTTTACTTTGTCCCTGACTGGAAGTGATGGTAGATCACCTTAGAAAATCAGTCATCTCCTTTGGGTTTCAGTTTGGTCATATATTAACTGATGAAGTTGGGTTCCACCCAGCATTTTCAAACTCTGCTGTTTATGTGAGGGGTAGTGGGGAGGGGGTGTCAGAATATCCAGAAGTTCTTTCTCTGTTAGTCCGGCTTCCTCTTACCTCTGATTGTAACTTTGTGACTGCTCTGAGGAACACAGATGAAAAAAAAATACTAGAAAAGCTAATTTCTGGGCTGCTTTCTTCATCAGAAATTCACAGGCTCAAAGATTTCACTCAATGCTGTCACTAGAGATGTGCCACTCATTATTTCAAAACAGTAGTAAGAAATTAACAATTCTGCAGTGATTAATAGTAATGAGGCTGGAGGCTCTTTCATACATAGAACCTCTTTTTTTTGCAACTCACACCAACCATGGATGGTTGACAGGCAAAACGTGATTATTTCTGCTTTACAGATAAAGAAACTGAAATCGAAAGATATTAACATGCATGTGCGAAGGCAGATAACTACTAAGAGATGAATGGAATTCATATTGCTTCTCTATCAAACATAGCATGCTTTCACCTCAAAATGATAAAAGAATGAACATGATTGTTTTATTTGTGGACCTTAAATATGTGGGATTAAATGTCTTCTTGTTTAAAAACAGGGTGAGTTTCCTAAACCATAAAATCAGTGACAAAGAAAAAAAATCACGGGACCTTTATATTTTTCCCTTGCGGAAAATATAATATATGGAAGAAGGTGAATTCATTGCTAATTCAGTAGAGAGGTCATAGGAAGAAGCACATTACTATGGAAGTCAGTATTAAGACTATATTACAAAAGATGAAGTGACAAGTAACAATAGTGATGGCAGTGGTTATACACTGTGTTGAGCCCTTTAATGCCCTTGCTTCTATGGAAATATAACTCACCAAAGAAAATGCTATCATACACGCCTGTGATGGGAGATGAATATGGGAGTAAATGGAGGCAGAATTAATATTGAAGTGAAAAGAGCAATGCATTAGAGAACAGAAAACCTCAGTACACATTCCCCAAAATTAGCCTTATAATTTGAGGATCTCCATTTTTTAAAGCCTCGATTCCGTTATCCAAAATAAGAGAGTGTTGGACTTAATAATTTTTATCACAAGCATTTTCTCATTTTAGAGTTCCCCTTTAAGTTGAATTGATGTGACTATTGGTATTACTTGGGAGACACAGTGCCAAAAGCCAAGAAGTGGTACCCGTAGAGCACCACCTATTTGGAAAAAATATAAATAAATACATTTCCTTGCATATAATATCAGTATCTCCACATCAAGCTTGAGACGCATGCTCTCTCTCAGGAAACTATACCCACACTTTTTTGCACTTAGCCTTGTCAGGGCTCTTGGTGACAAATGACAAAAAATAGAACTCAGACCAAAGTCATTGGTAAAGGAAACCTATTGTCTTATATAATAAAAAATGCCTAAGGTAAATAAGACTTGAGGTGGAAACTCAAAAGGTGTCACAAGAACACAGTCTCTATTTCTACTCTGCTTGTCTCTATAGTGCATTTATTTTCAGGTTACACAAGATGCCAAAATCTTCAGGCACAAGTTATTCCAGATTCAGATTCCTCAAAATCTTTCTGGCATCTCCCTAATGCAACTTCCAGAATTCACATAGCATGAACCATGTTGCTTTTTCTCATCCTTTCATTAATCAGTTTTGCCTGGGGAATGAAGTATCCTAACTGGCCAGGCCTACTACAGAGGCAAATACTCATTCTCATGGGCTGGACTATTACTGATCTAGCCTGTGTCGGATCCTCAAACAGATTTAAAATGCAACAGCACCTACACAGCACTCTCCGTAAAGTGCTTTCTGACTTTGTTTTTCTCCATCACACCTGTCACTACCTCATATACTTATTTTTACATATATGTTTCTCTGTTGTCTGTTTCTCCTCAACTAGAACATAAGCCACATGAGAGTAGGGACTTATATCTCCTGACCTGGAAGAGTACATTTTAGGAGGGGCTCATGAATGAATAACCCTGAGAGAAACATGTTATTATTGACATGTATCACCTTTTATAGATAAGGAAAGGAAACCGAGGCACAGAAATAAATGTAAAATGTCTAACTTTTTTTTTTTCATATTAAATTTGTTAAGGTTACATTGGTTAGTAAAAATTACATAGGTTCTAGGTATACACCTCTATAGTATTTTGTTATAATATGTGTTTACCACCCAGATTCCACTTTTTTCCATTACCTAATATTTAGCTCCCCATTCCTTCTCCCCCCTCCCCCCTCCCCCCTTGCCCTCAGGTAACCACTAAACTATTGACTGTGTCCATGAGACTTTGTTTCTTTGTTGCCTTCCGTTTTATATGGCATATGAGTGAAGGCCTGTGTTTCTTGGATTTTTCTGTCTGGCTTATTTCGCTCAGCACGATGTTCTCAAGGTCCACCCATGTTGTTGCAAATGGCAGAATTTCATCTTTCTTTTTAGAGCTGAGTAGTATTCCATTGTGTAAATGTACCACAGCTTTTTTATCCAGTCATCTATCATGGGGCACTTCAGTTGCTTCCATGACCTGGTCACCGTGAACAGTGCTGCAATGAACATGAGGGTTCGTATGTTTTTACAGACGAAGGCTTTCAAGATTTACTGTTTGAAAGAAGGAGAGAGAGAAAGAGAGAAAAGAGAGAGAGAGAGAGAGAGAGAGAGCTCACAAGCCCAGCCCAGCTCAATTTCCACAATTGTACATTATTAGCTATGACATGGTTTCATTCCACGCTGGTGGATGTGAGGCCAGTTGGGGCAGGAACCCAACTGTGGACTTCCCCCTTGACAGGTGAGAACCGTCACCGTAGAGCCATCTCAGCTGTTACCAGTTTCACCACAGCTCAGTATAGGGGGTTTGCACAGCCTGGGGCCTGGAATCGATCCCCAGACCTCACAATTGCAAGGCCAGCACTCCACCTCTGAGCTATCCCAGCACCCTCTAGACCTTGACTAAGTAGCTGAGCTGAAATTCACACCATGAAGTCTGACTCTGGGTATCACACACTTAGTCCTCATACTAGTTTCCAAAAGAAGTTTTTGTTTGTTTGTTTGTTTTTGTGTGTGTTGTTGTTGGTGGTGGTGGTGGTGACGGTGGAAGCATTCTGAAGTTATCAGTGATGTACAGATTCTGGACCTCAGGTTTCCACACGAAAATGAGGTCCTGATACTGAAAATTATGTCATTTTGATAAAAAAACCCATCCAACTTCCCTGAAAATTAGTTCAAATACCAGCTCCATTTGCACATCAAAATTCAAAGTGAATATTTTGCCAAATCAGTATCATTAACTTTCACTTGATTGAGCTCAGACACCCCTAGGTAACTTTCTCAAACTTCTCCCATTCATAGATGACACAGCTGGGTAGAAATTAGTCTCTAAAAATACTTTCACACAACCGGCTTGTTTTCTAGTCACTGTCTGCTTATGTTATGCTCATTCCATCTGTCAATAGATGTGAGTCACACATTCGACCTTTCAGCTTCACTTGCGCACATAAATTTCTTCCAATTTCCTGTGAAACAAACACTTTTAACTCTTTAGGGTTTTGTGATTTGTACATAGGTCATTTAGGGATGATTCAAAGAACAAAGTAAGCTCTTATATGTGTGACAAATTTGGCTTGAGTTCTTTATTACAGAAATAGATTTTCTTTCACTATTTGACTAATAAATGTAGGTCAATATATAGAGACAGATATACATATATTTGTATTTGTATATATTTCTATGTATACAAATGTATGCATAAAAATGTATAACCAAACCCTCCAGTGGCTTTCCATGATGTAGAATTAGTAGAAACAAAACACTTTAAAAAGGCATTATAGCCACTGACAAATTCCTATATACTTACAGTTTTCCCTCTCACAATTTGCGTGAAAGAAGACTTGACTGTTTAAGTGAGAAAGCAAAGTTGATTCCTCTCTAATATCTACCTGTGATCATGACTGATTTTCTCAAATTGATCTAATCTTTTTTTTTTTTTTTTTATAATTATGACTATGAACAGTAAAGAATCCAGGTTAGAAAGATATGTTGGCAGAAACACATCTCTGGTTTGAGAAATTTTATTTTTCTGAATTTAAATTAAAACTAGTTCCATGATTTAACAAAACCCACAAAACTCTCTTTAAAGCTTCTCTGGTAAAAGGCGCATAGAAACTGAGTAACAAAATGACATAATTCACAAAGGTAACAAAAAAACAAAAAGCGTTCTTATCGCAAAAGCTATTCTTACCCTGAACAAAAGAGGAATAACAAGACCTTTTTCTTCATTTCCTCCTTGGTTACCAACCCCAGAGTGACTGAAGCCATGGTGTCTGTTTTCTTCAAGGGCTTTGCAGCTGCAAAGCTCCAGGAAAACAGAAAAGAGATATTCTTTCTAGTTTTGTGCCAAAATGTTAAAGACTATTTGTCCATTCCCATTTCTATTTTATTTTTGTGTCTCCTTTCCTGTCACATGACAAATCTGTTGGCCTCAGTAAAATGTTCTGACTGTACTTTCTGTTTTATAGATTCAGGTCTAGGCTCCCAGGGGCAGGTAGTTACTTAAGAGAAGGTCTGTGATTATTAGTAATAGAATTAAAACACCTCATGGGAGACCAAGTGAGGTGAAGGGACTTTCCCCAGTCACACATTCCAGACGTAGAACCCAGAGATCCTCGTTCATTGACCAGTGCACATAGGCCACGCCACACAATTTCACACCGCTGTTCAAACTGGTAGAATTCGGTACTCTGAATCATCCTAGTAAAAAGAGTATAGGCCAGAGTTTATCCTTAATACATAGACTCCCATTCCTGGCATGCTTTCCCCTGAAAACTTTTTGTTACCTTTGCGATTAATCTGAAATGGAGAAAGGAAGACAAAATGCCCAGGGATCTAGAAAAAGCTTATAACAATTAGGTTCAAGGATTACTTAGGGACTCCTGTAAGCTTAGGGTCATAGGTGGGAGAGGAAGGAAATTTTAATATGGATGAATACATGGCATCCATGGAACTTCAGAGACATATCCCATTCCAGCTTTGCTGACCTGAAAGTGAAAGGAGACAGAGCACTATGTGGTATAACGGAAATAAGCTGTCTTTAAATTAAAGCACATACAGGATCCAGTCTAACCTCTGCACCTGAATAGTCTTCTACAAATGACTTATAATTTCCTCAGCTATAAAATGGAAAGTATGGCAGACAATTTGGCCATAATAACTACTTTGAATTATTATAGGGAGTAAATGACAGGGGACCTTGTCTGTCTCACGGCTATATCCCCAATTTCTTGGGGCTGTTAAGCACTTGTGCCTCAGGTCCCTGCGTTTGGCACATAGGTTAGTTGTTCTCTGCTCTCTCTCAACTTCTTTTTGGTCTAAAAGTAACGGGTCTTTTTCCAATTTTTTTTATATCCATCATCTTGGGAATGTGTGAATAGTGAAAAGACTGATCAATTTATTATCAATTATTTAATTATTTGTTTAATTATTATACTATGACTCAGGAATAAAAAAATTCTAATGAAAGGCATATCTGAAGATGCCCAAGAGGTAAAAAGAGACATTTAATGTGTGACCAGGCAGTTAGTCACTGGCTCTGTTGTGACAAAGGCCACCTCATTAAGGAAGTTGCCATAATATATCCCTATAGAGCTTTGGCAACACCAAGTTCAAAAAAGCCTAGATTTCCTTTAAAAACTAATGAAATTTATTACCAAGACAACAACACTCAAATTGCAAACTAAAGGGAACATATTCTACATAGAAAATGTGTATAGTTTGAAGCATAAAAGTGCCAAAATGATGCCAAATCTGAATTCAGAACTGTCAAGAAGGGATAACCATTAAGAATATTAACTTCTTTACCCAGACTCAAAATCATCATTATCATCATCATCATCATCATCATCATCATCATCATCAAAGGAGATTCAAACAGAAAATGAAGAAAACAAAATATTGGTTGAAAACAAATCTTCCTGGCAGAAAGTCTATCAAAATGATGATTTGTTCCCAGAAGGTGATTCACCCAGCCTCCCAGGAGGCACATCAACCCTGGTTGCACAGAGGAGTAGAAAGTACATCCTGGTGAAACGTCTGCTTGCCCAAATCCCTGGGTGTGCACTGGCCACACCAATGAAGACTTTCCATCTTGATTCTCGGTGATTTCAGCACAAATTGCTTTGGGGGGTTCCTGACCCCTCCTGGAGCTTGTGAAGTTGCCAATAGGTGACTAAATCAGTGGGAAAGAGTAAAGTAAGGAGGCTCCCAAATCAGATTACTGTGTAAATATTAGAGATGCTTCAGAGAGCCCAGTGTATTAGGACACAGGATTCTTATTCCTAAAGCAAATTTGTTCTGCAGGTATCTGTGTTTATGACCTCAGCCAACTGTCTAGTTGTTGGTGTTTTGAACAAGTAACTTTCTAAACTTTATTTCATGATGTTTAGTCACATTGCAGGGTCATTTTCCGTAAGGAGTGAGTCAAAACGACGTGACAAACAGAATACCACTTTGTAGCTACTTTCCTTTGGTTAGAATTTCAGTAAGACAAGAGAAATACCTAAGGTGGTCACTCCACATTTCTTTTTTTTCTCATTTGACAATTTTGGAAGTCTACAAAATGGGATATAACTAAATAATGAAAAATTATCCTATTCTAGTAAGAAAATCCACTACTATAAATGATGAGCAATAGTAGATCAGGCAAGTAGAGACTCTAGTACCAATTTATACTGAATTCTTATCCAGAAATTTTCTCCCAAAATTAAGACCCAATAAATCTGAACTAAATCAAATTGTCAGACTGCAGAAGGCAAATGGAAGGCTGGATACACTATCAGAAATTTAGCTTTCTAACTTTATATTTCCACTCTTTATTTTAGCCAATGTGTGCAAAATTTTCAGCAAGATTGCTCCAAAGTTAATTCAGATACAGCAAGCCCCATTGTCCTTCTATTATCTTCAATATGACTGGGGCAAAAATTACAAATGGATTGAATATTTATTCCTTGATTAATCATTATATAAAGATGTACACACACACACACACACACACACACACACACACACATATATATATATAATGGTATATTACTCAGCTATAAAAAATCATGAGCTACTGCCATTTGCAACAACATGGATGCATCTTGAGATTATCATGCTAAGAGAAATAAGGCGATGTAAAAAGTCAAGAACTATATGATTTCACTCATATTTGAGATATAAAACTGAACACAGCAAGCGAGTAAATCAGACAAGCAAAAAAGAAAAACTCAGAAACACAGACAACTGTATGGTGGTTACCAGAAGGAGCAGGGGTGGTAGGGAGATAGAACAGAGTAAAGGGGTCAAATATATGGTGATGGAAGGAGAACTGACTTTGAATGGTGAATACACAATACCATATGTAGATATTGTATTATGGAATTATGCACTTGAAACTGATACAATTTTATTAACCAATGTAACCCCAAAACATTTAAAACATTGTAAAAGTTGTGGTGTAGTCAAAATGGCTGGCCCTGTTGCACATCGAGCACTGTAATCCTAAAATAACAATGTCTAGTCGATAAAAGTTTTTACATTATCCAAAGTGTGTTCACATAGATTCATCTCCTATATTTATATAAAGAAGAATCTAACTGTTAGGTACTTAATTGAAGTGACACAAGAATTTGGACACAGAGCTGGTCATAGAACACAATTTACCCAGACCACCAACATACGAGGGCTGTCTGGAAAAATTCCAGCCATTGTCAATATAATAACTGTTACATGTCTGGATGCTTTCCAGACAGCCTTCACATTCCCACGCATGTTAGTGATAACCCATGTACAGATGACTACTTTTTTTTTTTTTTCCTTTGACATAATTTTTCAGCCAACATTTCTGCCATTGATCTTGTTTTAATCCCACTCTGCCACTTCAGATCATAGGTTTTCAGATCCCTGGTAGGTAAAATCTCAGGAAAGCAGTATGGATACCTTGGGGCCAATGACTAGTCCCACAAACTTCAGTTTGACTGCTCTTAACTCTTGAATCCTTGCTTCCTCAATAACTACTCAAACTTTGTTGTCAGAAAAGCCGATTCATATATATAAATCAAGGTTAAGCCACTTGTGGGAAATGTACCAAACTCCTCCAAAATAGACCTCATAGTAACAACTGTTAATGGTTGTTTTTTGAGGAGTAAACAACTGACAAGGCAACTAGCTGCATATCATTGACAATCAATAAATGTTTTCCTCTCCCACTCACTCCCACTTTTCCTACCTCAGATCTACATCCCCTAAATTAACATAATGAGATCTTCCCACAGTATTCTGCTTTACAACCTTAGGCAATAACTTGCTATAACATGAGGCCCATTTTTATTTTTTTAGGAACAGATTATGATTGAACCCAACTATTGATAATATATCAATTGCTTTGCCACAAATATCTTGCTTTAGAAGACACAGTATTTATTTTAGCATTTTATTGTGAAACTATATCTTACTTACAAAGACGTTAAAAAAACAATTCCAAAAAATAGTTATTATCTAAACAAGCGTATAATTAGCGTGTAAGAAATAGAACACTGCTATCAACCCAGATTTTCTCATGAGGGCACAATGTTTCTTACAGATAGTCACACATATATGAAAAGAAATTGTGATATAGCAAAAAAGACATAGATTGTAAAATCACACAAACCTAGATTAATACTGTTTCTCTCACTTATAAACTGAGTGACTTTGACCAAGTCACTTAATCTCATTGACCTTCAGCACCCACATGTGTAAAATGGGAATATTAAAAATGCATTTCAGTGTAGCTCTTAGATTGATATATGTACACAAATACAGGTAGGTGTAAATGTGTGGGGGGGCATTTATAGTCACTCAATGAAGATTAACTATTACCATTAGAGATTATGCATACTTCAAAGACATCTTGATATATATATTGCCTTCAGTACATAACCACTGATTCCAGTAGTTTAAATTCTAAACATTTGTCTTGGCTAAGCTTTGTCTTCTCAGTGATTATGAATCTGGAAATTAATGATTTTTTAAAAAGCAAATGGGTATTTTAAATCACAGTATAGAAAATGTATTAAATAAACCTATAGGCATTGACTGTAGGCACTGCAAATTGAAAACATTTGTTAAAATATACCCAGCAGAATTTCCAATTACATTGTATATTGATATTTACTGAAATGTTGAAGAAGAGATATTTTATTAAAATGTTCTAAATTCAGACTTTGGACTACCAGTAATTGGCCAAAATACCCATCCCTAATTAATCTGACTTAATGGTGTTTTGATGAATTATTACTACATTTCTATCAAAAGCCTTTTGTGGCAACAATTTTTTAAATATTATGATTAAATTGGATAGATTACTAAACTGTCTCATTATAAGATAAATCCTATATCATAATATTCTGGCATTTCATTCTTGAGAAAACCTGAACATAAATTAAGATTGAGAGAAGTGTTCCCAAATTTACTAGAATTCCCAGGGACTACATTGTTTTGCTTAAATAACTTTTGCATATGTGTGAATAAGAACAAAAGAAATTTCAATGCATTTTATGATGGCAAGATTGGGAATAGACTAATGAACAACATATTTAGATGATTAGCATTTCACCCTTTATTTTTGACTTTTGCCATCTATCTTAGAGAGCATGCATGGGGGGGGCGGGGCTGGCGGGGAGCTGGGATGGCTCAGCTGGTTAAGCACTCACTTTGCAGCCTCAAAGATTGGGATTGAATCCTGGCTCCGGCCCAGACGGACCCATATGCTGAACTGGCGTGTGCCCCCTGTTCAGTTCTTGCTGGGGCCTATGCGGGAGGCTCCCAGCCCAGTTCCTGCCCTGCACAGCCCTGTGCCCACCTGTGGAGTGAAACTATATGGAAAACTGATGCTGTCAACTATGGAGACTGCTCTGGGCCCTCCCCCTTCTCTCTGTCTCTGTCTGTCTGTCTCTCTGTCAAAAACCAATAAAAAAAACTAAAAACAGAAAGCATGCATGGAAATTTTTATTTTCTCACAACTGTGAAAATATGATGTTCTTGTTATGTCTTAGATTTGAATCTCATCTCTAAAACTTTCAAATTTGATATTAATTTCTTTAATGTCTTTTAGCTTTGGTTTCCTCACCCTCAAAACTGAGATAACAATAGTAGCTATACCCACATCACAGATTTATATTAAGAATCAACTGTCAACTATGGAGATTGCTCTGGGCCCTCCCCACTCTCTCTGTTTCTCTCTGTCAAAATCAATAAAATAAATATTAAAAGAAATAAAAAATAATAATAAAAAAGAATCAACTAATAATGTATGTAAAATATATATTTTTAAACCATGAATTGATAAGCTCATGGAAATTATGACACATTTCTCACCAGGCCAGAGTTTAATTAATTTAATTTTTATAAGTTGTGATGTTCTTGAGATTATTATTTTATAGATCCTACTTCACTGTTTACCTAACTCAGGGGATGTTTTTCGAGTATAAAAGGAAAAGTTATGTTTATGGCTACATACTTTGCGGATTAATGGTTCTAAGAAGAATCTCGGCTTTATCTTTTTGTTAGGTCACTCAAGTGGGATCACACCTCTCAGAAATGTACTGGTTATGATTCAAAAACTTTGAGAATTCACTTTTACATTAAGATGGTAAAGCTGATTATTTTTTGAGACTTGTAGCTAAGAATATCCTTTAAATCATCTGCCTGCAGATTAAATATGGATATGGCATTAAGAACATGTAGACACATAAAGGAAGTCAGTACATGGTCTCCTCTTTTGGAAAGGTTCTTACCTGTCTCTTTCTCTTGAAATCTGATACACACTTCAGAGTCCAGTTCAGTTGTTACCTTTTCTATGATGATATTTCCCCAAACAGATTCAATTCATGGCCTCTCCTCATTCCCAAATCTTTGCTTCTCTTCTACATGTATGCTGCCTCTGTCTTTCATTGGATCCTGGCATCTTTGAGGTCAGGAATCTAGTCTTATTCATGATATCCTTTGAGTTATCACTGTTCTTTTCATCCTTTCTCATTGTGGTGGTGAATGCTAGATTCTCCCAGTTAGTCATCCATGGGAAATTGGTTCGAAGAAGCCCATCTATACCAAAATCCATGAATGCTCAAGTTTATTATATAAAATGGCATATTATTTGCATATAATCCTTATTGGCATATAGGCAACAGCAGGGTATGCCTATACATCAATTTATTCATGTTGATTTGGCACAGTGCTCTGTGTGTGGCAAATTCAACTTCTGCTCTTTAGAACTTTCTAGGATACTTTTTCCTGAATATTTTTGAATTGGCCAATGTGAAGCCCACAGATACAGAGGTCTGATCTTTGTTTATTTCTTATATTTTTATTTCTTATATTTTTCATTTGGGCACATGCCTGCCCCGAATAATAACTATATTTCCTAATTTAGGTGTGGCCCTATGCCAAAGTTTATTTAAGTATTGATTTGAGAGCAGAAATGACATAAGACAATTCTTAATTGTTCCTATTAAAGGCAGATGTACTTTCCTTCTACTTTCCTTCCCTTGTCTTATGTGTCATCTTGAAACTCGCAAATGAAACATTCTAAGGGTCATGGAGCAACATGATATAAAGAGACTGTGTCCCCAACACCAGGGAGCCACCATCCCTATTCTGGTATGCCTATCCTCAAACTGCTAGATGAACACAAGTCAAACTTCTGTATTTAAGCTTCTAGTACTGACGTCTCTGTCACAGTAATCAAACTTAGACCCTAACAAATGTACTTCTACACTTCACGTGCAAATCGTAATGTTTGCATATAATACAATGTGTTTATATAATATAAATTGAAACAATAGGTTTATTAATTAATGCAGCCACACATTAATGCCCCTTTGGCCATGATTCATTGTTTACAGGTCACCTAAGTTTGGGAGTAAAAACACATTTGGGTTATTTATTTATATCATTGACATATTTTGTGGTGTTTAATAGCAGGTCCCTCTCTTTGGAAATAGGATTCCAAAAGGAGATGGCAGAAAGAGTGTCATTCCCTCATTGACATAGCATTGGTTGTGAATCTAAATCTGGAATTTATTAGAGATAGTTGTGTTCATTTTCTGTGACTTCATATAGGCTGTTCCAATCTTCTGGGCAGTTTGTATATTTGGGATTATTGTATGTCCTATTCATCCTTTTGATCTCAACTTAAATACTATTTCCTTCAAAAAACACATCCCTGAACTTACAGACTTATTAAAAATTAATATAGGAGGGAGAGCTGATTCTGGGTGGTTAGCACATAATGCAGTACACAGATGATATAATATGGAATTGTACACCTGGAATCTATGTATTTATTACCAAACAATGTCACCCCAATAAATTTAACAATTAAAAAAAATAATATAGGGCCATCAAATACACGGTGATGGAAAGAGAACTGACTCTGGGTGGTGCGCACACAATGCAACACATAGACGATGTCATGTAGAATTGGACATCTGGAACCTATATAATTTGTACCAACCAATGTCACCCCAATAAATTTAACAATAAAAAATACACAAAAAATTACTATAATATGGTATCTTATTTTATAGCACATATTATTATCACTAGAGTTCTATAACATTTTGTGTAATTTTATTTTAAAGCCCGATCCTTCCACCAGATAAGTTCCATGAGTATAGGAACCAAGTCTATAAAATTTAATGATATAACTTAAAGGCCTGAAATATTCTATGTATTCACTAATTATTTGGTGAAAGAAAGAAAAAATATATAAAGAAAGGATGGAAGGGAAAGAAGGAGGGAGGAAGAGAGGGATGGGGGAGGGAAAGTGGGAGGAAAGCTATGTAGCCATGAAAAAAGAACTAGAGGCCATTTTGGGATCTGGTTATTTAAAATACTCATATAATAGAGGAAAATCTGTTTCTAAAGCAGAGGGATTGAATTATTATAATTAATTTCCTCAATTCTCCTCTTCATTCTGTGTGGATAGTTACAGTAAGAAAGGACTGAGACTTTAAAAACATTTTTCTTCCAGATTCAAATAAATCAAAGTTGAAAACTTTGCATATCTGCAAATCAGCAGCTACCTCCAAGAAAATTCTCTATAGTATCTTGGGATGTATGCCCAGGATCCTCTATTACTTCTTATTTTTTGAATAATAATTTGCCAAGAGGGATTTGAGCGGGCCCACCTCTGGTGCTGGCAGCCTGGGTGAATTTCCTGGTTCTCTAGGTGGTGTTGGAAATGTCACTCTAAGGAGCACTGCCAAGTTAGAAAATGACTGCTTATGGCTCCACATGCAGATAGGGACAGGTGTCTTCATCTGGCTGCTGGCACTGCCTGTGCCATGAGAAGTTTCTATTTAAAAAAAAAAAAAGAATGGATAAAAAATCATAAAGTTAATTTTGAAATAGAAATTTTAAATTTTCAATGCATTTCAAATTAAGTGTTGGACACGAATGATCCTCCTGCTCATTGATATATTTTCTTCATTTGGCTCCAGGATACCACATTCTACTGATTTTCTTCATACCTCCCTGGTCACTGACTCTTGGTTCCTTATTAGAATGCCTCATAACTCCTCCCTGTGGTCATTTCTCTTTCCTACCTACATTTTCTTGAACATTTCATTTGTACTCACAGTTCTAAATACCAGCTAAGCCCATGACACCCAATTTTTCATCCCCAGCTATACTCCAGGCTCATTCATCCAACTGCCTGCCTGACATCTTTACTGGCTGCCCACTATTGTCCCAAGTTCACCACATCAAAACATGAACTTCTGTCCTACCTCCGACTCACATAATCCCCAGTTGATTGAAACTCAAACTTCCAGTTATGAGGGAAAAACACAAAAACAAATAGTGATATTAGAATGTCAATTTTAATGCCTCTCTTTTACATTTCACTGATGACCCAGAAGGAGAACTTGTGTATGCCACCTTCAAAATATGGTAGCCCCTTTATCTGTAGGGGATACTTTCCAAACCCCCAGTGAATTCCTGAAATCACAGATCATGCCACAACTTCGAGTATATATATTATACATTTTATTCTTACACATACATTCCTATGAGAAAGTTTAACTTGTAAATTAGGCATAGTAAGAAATGAATAACTAATAATTAAATAGAGCAATTATAATAATACAGTCTCATAAAAGTTATGAAAAGTTATGTGGATTCTCTCTCAAAATAGTCTATTGTACTGTACTCACTTTTCTTGTGATACTGTAAGATGACACAGTGCCTAGGAGATGAGATGAAGTGAGGTGAAATGTTCTATTTAATACTTTCTGACTGGTTGACCAGGGTAACTGAAACTGCAGAAAGAGAAACCGTGGATAAGGAGCAATTACTGTGTATCCATACTCTGACTATTTCTCAGCTCTTTCTGTTGTTTTTTTTATTGTTAAACATATTGGGGTGACGTTGGTTGGCAAAAATTACATAGGTTCCAGGTGTACAATTCTACGTTACATTGTCCATGCATTGCATTGTGTGCTCACCACCCAGAATCAGCTCTCTTTCCATAACCATATCTATGATGCCCCTTCTCTACTCCCCTGCATACCCCTTACCCTACTCTCTCACCCACCTCCCTCTTTACCTTCAAGTAGCCACCAAACTATTGACTTGTGTCCATGAGTTTTTGTTTCTCTGTTACTTTCATTTTTATATTCTACCTATAAGTGAAGTCATATGTTCCTTGATTTTTTCAGTCTGACTTATTTCACTTAATATGATGATTTCAAGGTCCATCCATGTTGTCACAAATTGCTGAATCTCATCTTTTCTTATCTCTGAGTAGTATTCCACTGTGTAAATGTACCACAACTTCTTTATCCAGTCATCTATCAGAGGACACTTTGGTTGATTCCACAACTTGGCCACCATGAACAGTGCTGTGATGAACATTGGGGTACATATATCTTTGCAGATTAAGGTTTTCAGGTTTTTTGGGTAGATACCAAGGAGAGGGATTGCTGGATCATATGGTAATTCCATTTCTAATATTTTGAGGAATCTCCATACTGCCTTCCATAGTGGTTGTACCAGTTTACATTCCCACCAGCAGTGTATGACAGTTCCTTTTTCTCCACAGCCTCTCCAGCACTTGTTATTCCTTGTCCTGTTGATTCTAGCCATTTTTAACAAATATCTCATTGTGGTTTTAATTTGCATTTCCCTAATAGCTAATGATGTTGAACATTTTTTCATATACCTGTTGGCCATTTGTATCTTTTCATGGGAGAAGTGTCTGTTCAGATCTTCTGCCCATTTTTAATAGGATTATTTTGTTGTTGTTGAATTGTGTTAGCTCTTTATATATTTTAGATATTAGCCCCTGATCAGAGGCATTGCTTGCAAATATTTTCTCCCAATTGGTTGGTTTCCTTTTTACTTTGTTGACGGTGTCCTTTGCTGTGCAGAAGCTTTTTAGTTTGATATAGTCCCATTCATCTGTTTTTGCTTTTACTTCCCTTGCCTTTGAGGTCAAGTTCACGAAGTCCTCCCTGAACCCAAGGTCTATAAGTTAGTACCAATGTTTTCTTCTACGCAGTTTATTGTTTGGGGCTCCGTTCTTTCACTGTCACCACTCTGGCCTGGACTGTGTCATCTCTTGCCTGCAATTCTGAAATAATCTATATGGATGGTCTTTCTGCTTTTACAAAATCTTTGGTCCCTATCACCTAATCTTTGAACAGCAGCCAGAGTGATTGTTTAAATGTAAGTCAGATCATGTTACCTGTCTCTCAAAACACTGCACTGGCTTACCACTCCACGAAGTCCTTTTTCCCTGGATTAGTGTGGTCTGCCCCATGACCTGCCTCATCTCATCTCCTCCTCCCCCAGTGGCTCATGCTGGCTTACTGTTCTTCCAGTGTATCACACACACTTCCATACTTGGGCCCTTACCTGGCGTTTCCTCTACCTGCAATGCCCTGTCCCCAGATACTGGCCTGGTTAACTCTCGTACCACCTTAGGACCCTGCTGATACGTCATTTCCTCAGTGAGGTTGATCCTGCATCACCCCATGACCATCTGACACTCCCACTTATCCTGTTCTGTTTATTTTCTGCTGCTTTCTCTCTAACAGTAGTAATTTCACCTTCTAACATTTTATCTGAATTTATATTTATTATGTGTACCATGTATTGTGAATCTTTTCTGTGAGGAAATACAGTCCATTAATGCACAAAATTTTCATTGTTTTATTTAATGATACCTAGAATAGTTTCTGCCACACAGTAGTTTAACGAATGTTTATTGAATAGATTGTACTTTCCCACTAAAGACAGGAACAGGTCAAGTTTGCCTGCTATCACTGGTACTACTCAGTGTTATACTGGATGTCCAAGTCAATGCAGGAGGACAAGGAAAAGAAGTGAGTGACAAATAATAGGGAGAGTCAAAATTGTGACTCTTTACCTATACATATGATTATCTACCTATAAAACCAAGAAAGTCACCTGAAGAGGTCTAAATACTGAGAGAATTTAGTAAGGAGGATAGTCTTGCTAAATATGTGTTCCTTAAATTAATAATTTTATATATGCCAAAAGTACCTACATCTAAAAAATAAACTCATAGACAAAAATGGATTCCATTTGCAATATCAAAAGATAGGATAAAACACCTAGAAAGACCCCTAACATGAAAAGTTCAGGCTTACATTAAGAAAACTTATCAAACAGAATATCATAAATAAATTGAGTACCATATTAAATTCATGAACAGGAAGATGCATTTTTATAGACAGAAAATTATTCCCAAAGTAATTAATAATTTTAATGTATTTAATCAAAATATAAAAAGGAATTTCATAATACTTGATAATTCATTTAAGCTCAACTAGAAACAAAGATTTAAGTATATCTATCACTACTAAACATTAATTTGTATATTATATATATTATTATATATTATGTATATATATATATTATATATATATATATATATATAAAATATATATATTATTAGTATGGGAATAAGATTTCAAATCCCTTAGGAAAGATGGACTACTAAATTAGTCATGTTCAAATAATTGGCTATTTATTATGAAAATAATAAAGTAAGACTCTCGAACTCAGACATACATTGAGTTAAATTTCTAACGAATCAAAGACCTAAAACTAAACTACATAAATATTGTGAAAAATGTAGCAGAACACATTTTATGTTTATAGTAGAAAAGAGCTTCTTTAAGAAAAATACAAAACTCAGAAAGCATAGGAAATAAATCATCCCTTTGCTCTTGTAAAAATGAATACAAAGAATTTTTTTAAAGATTTATTTTATTGTTTGTCCAGAGATGGAGATAGACCAAGAGAGACAGAGAGAAGTGGAAGGGTCCAGAGCAGTCTCCACAGTTGTAAGTCATCAGTTTTTGACATGGTTTCCTTCCACACAGGTGGGCCGGGGCCATGCAGGGCAGAAACTGAGCTGGGGGCCTCCTCCATGGGAGCCATGCCCCCTGGATCCAGAGGCCAAACCAGGGGACAGGAACTGAACTGGGGGTCTCCCGCATGGGAAGCACACCTCAGTTCAGCATATGGGTCCGCTTAGGCCAGGGTCAGGATTTGATCCTCGCTCCTCAGGGCTTTAAAGTGAGGACTTAACGTGCTGAGCCATCCCCTAATTTTTAAAAGTAAGATAGCATAGGCACCATGAATTTCCTGGATGAATATCTAGGATACATGAAGAGTTTCTTTAAATCAGTAGAAAAAAAGACAAGCCTCCCAGAAGGGCAAAATATATGAAAACATAGTTTATAGTAAAAGAATATCAAAGACAAATAAATATGAAAAGACTTTATCTTACCGATAATCAGGGAAATCCAAACTGAAAGAGAGGTGTTTTATTTTGTGTGTTTTTTGTTTTGTTTTATACATCTAACAAATATAAAAATTTTAAAGATCATCAACCTGAGGAATCTACCAAAATGTAGGGAAATGTATCTTCTGGCCCAGGATAATAGGCGAATACTATTTGAAGCCATTTATTTAATGACTTCATTTCCCTGCCACTCTCCTTTAAATATTACCTATAAATCTAGAAGACTGAAAAGCTTATGCTTTTTGTTTTGTTTTTCTTTCCAAATGAGAAAAGAAAGAGAATAAAAGGGGCATATAATAAGCCTTCTCCTCTTTATGATAGAGATGCCATTCTTTCTCATTGATTCCAATCAATTTATTCCTATCAATTCAACCAACATTTATTGACTCATCACTCCTTTGCAATTATAAATGTCATAGCAATAAATAAATAAATAAAAAGATTAAAAAAAAAGAAAAAGCAAAACTGTGAACCAGAGCCCTGTTCGTTTTCCAAGCTGCACAATCTGTTTGATGAGGAAGACCCCCCTCCTAAGTATCTCTTATTCAAGATAGATTGTTAAGTGCTCTGATAAAGGCCCATTCCAAGTGCTGTGGGATCATGGGGAGGAAGAGATTAATCACTACCATTACCACATTCTTAAAATCAATTTATCAGGATCCCAGCTTTGCAATTAAAGGAAATTTGCCAAGGCACTTAGAACAAAAGTATCTGTGTATAATTTTCTTTCACTAAGCCTTTCCTCCAGGCCCTCCCACCCAGTGGGTTATATAAATCAGCAGGTTTTTTGTTTTGTTTTGTTTTTTTCTACTCACTGGTCAAAATATGACTCAGAATAGGAGACCAATTTAGGATACAGTATCAATGCCTTATATGGCTTCACTCTTGCCATTTGTAATCTCAGAAATACCATACAATAAAGGTCATTCGTTTTACCAGCATGACAAATAGTTTGGAGAAAAAAATATTGCACATAGGGAATTTGTGAATTCCTTACACCCTAAAATTGAAAAGGATTGTCTTTGGGGCATAATATTCTGTTGATTATTTCTAGTTTTCTTCTCTTTGCAAACTGTATAATTTATCCAAATTTACAACAAAGTATTCAGAAAGAAAACTGAGCACAAGAAACGAATTTTTTCTTACCAAATTACAAATGAAATTGCATCTCAACTTTTATTTACTTATTGTTTCAACTAATATTTGTTGAGAACCTACTAAGTTCACATTCTAGATCCCAGAAACAAAGCGGTGAGCAAAATACAGGAAGTGCCTGAATTCATAGGACTTGTTTTCTGATAGAGGACACCAACAACAAATAAACATAAACAGATTACAATTTCAAATAGCAATAGGTGTTAAAGGGTTACAGAGGCAGATTTAGGGGATAGCAAGTGATAAGAACAAAAGATATTCTAAGATACACTGGTAAGAGAGGAAGGGATGACATTTAAGCAAAGTTCAAGAAAACATGAGAACACGTGCCATGTGGATATTAGGAAGTGCTATTCTAGATAGAGAGGATCAAAAATGCCAAGACCCAGAGAAGGAACTAGGTCTGTTTCAAGAACTTATTGCAATGGAGTGACCAACAGTGCCAGTTGAACAGAGAGGATTCTGGGATGCTAAAACAGTAAATCCCAGACGAACAGGGATAATATGGTCATCTTACTTGGACAGCCATTCTGATCAGAGTGGATGAAGAGTAGACAAAGTGGTGGGAGAGTGAGATAGTCAGGGGCCAGATAATGTGCAACCCTTAGAATCAGGTAAAAATGCTACACTTTTTAGTGTGACAGAAGACTTGGGGAAGATATAATCTGGAGAACCCTGTCATTTGAGTTGTCTGTGGTGTTGAAATAAGCAGGCATACTGCTTTCTCTCAAGTCAGAAACATAGACGTTTGGGCAGCTTTCCCATCAGTCAAAGCAATTCTGAAGGTCAGAGTCAGAAAATTCTGGGCAAAAAAGTCACCTGCCCTCAACAGTATTTCTAAGGAAACACTAAGAACAATTTTTATAAGTGCCTTAGGGTTACTCTGTTTGTTGAGAATCTGGAGCAAACATTTCCCTTAGAGGAAAATGTTGAAATAAATTTCAGTGGCTTTGTTGGTAGAGGTGCGAGTCCCAGACTCTGGCCTGACCCATTTGTCACCTCTCAGCCATTGTGAACTGAAGGCACCGATGTGATCACTGATATGATTTGAGCCCAAGAGTTCTTTATTCTGCAGAAATAGTGGAGGCTTTTCTCACTATACATTCTGTGTTAATGTCTTTTTTTATAGTGTATTTCCTGAAAAGTCTCAAAGCAATTTCTCTAAGCTGTGAAAATGTCCTTATCTTTTGGCCCAAATGGAGACATATACTTCTTCATGGCTAGAATGACTTCCTCTAAATGGACTAGGGTTTCAGTTGAAACTGTAACAGCAAAATCTCTGGAGTCTAACTCTTTAGTGCGATGCTTCACCCCACTGTGCTTCACCTTGCCTGCAGCATAGATACTGAGAAAGAATGGGAAAAAAATTAAAATGACTGAGAAAAAGGAGAAAGAGATGGAGAGATTCTGAGCTAAGGATGTAAAGGATAAAAGAGGAAAGAGAGACAAAGTGAAAGCAAGGGAAGGATTCCCTTCAGCAAGGATGTAGCTAGAGCTCACACCATCCTTTGGAGACCATGAGGGGTTAGGACGTTTCCACGTTCTTCTCTATTTAAAAGATTTCTCAAAAGAAGGATGAAGTGGGATCCAAAGACGGAAGAGGTGAAGACAGCAAGAAAGGAAATGACAACACCAGTGTTTTACTAATTTCCTTTGAGCCCAAGTCCTCCATGAAACTGTCACTGACCCTTTCTGGTCAAAATGCAAAGTTATTTCTTAGGAATGGAGCCAAGGGTGGCAGGGTGGGGTGGGGAGGGGGGTGGTGGTGGTTAAAAATATATTATTTTAAAACAGTTATATCAGAGTGGATGAACTACTGGTAAATCCTTTTCATTTAATTTTTCCTATACCTTTATTATTATGCTTTAAACTTAATAGAAACTAGTATACGGAAGGATACATGGAGATACAACCAAATTTATTGTTGAATATATATATATCTAGTTTGAATGTAGTTCAATTAAATGCATTTGTAATTACTAGCATGTTGGGTAGTTATATAGACCATAAAATATACATACCATATGGTATGTATAACACAAGGACAGAGTCATAGGCCTGTTTAGGAAATCAGAACCCTAGAATAATTATCATCAAAGTCTTACATAAAAAATAACTCCTGTATAACTGGTTTCTAGGGTAGGCAGAAATGAATAATTAAAGACAAACTGACCACATATGATTAAGGGCACAATTTAAGAAGAGACTTTATATTGGAAACAAGGTTGCAGGACAGTCATTAATAAAAGCAACTTAAAATCATCTATGAGAAGAAGCAACAGGCATCTGAAGAGATGGGACAAAGTCAAGGGTTGGCATGAAGAAAGGCATTCCCCTCTGGGGTGTCTGACCCTCAAAAGCTGTCCAATCCAGCCTGGGCTTAGCATGAGTAAGAAATAAACCTTCCTTGTATTAAATCATGGAGATTTAAGGATTTATTTACCACTACCAAAAAGCAGAGCTTGTCCTTACTAATATCCTTCCATATAATATACAGTGGGCGAAAGGTAGAGTTAGATGTTGAAGTCTACACTTGCCTGACTCCAAAAACCAAGCTCCTTCCACTTTATCGTACTGCTTTTAATAAGCCCTGTAAAGCCACTGCTGCTATGCGGTGACTCAGATAGAATATGCCCTATAAACTCAGAATAAATGAGGCATAATTTTTAACTCAGACTCATGATTGTAGGTGGGTTTTGACTTGGATCTTGAAATGAATGGTGGAGGAGGTAGGGAACTATCAGCAACAATAAAGGAAGTTGTATAAAACCAGGCCTTATAGGTGTACATGAGCATGGCCTATCTGAATATAAGTCACCTCTCTCACTATCTCACTCTATCTCTGTCTTTGTCTCTATCTCTATTGCTCTCTATCATCTCTCTCTCGCACACAAGCTCTCTCTCTCTCTCTTTCTCTGTCTATCTCTGTTATCTCCATATATGTCTATCTCTATATATCTGTATCTATATCATGGCTATATATATCTATATCATGTCTATATAAATCTATATCTATATCATCTATATGCCACAGAATGCAAGATTAGTATAGAAGAGGAGCTATTTTCATGAGAATCCCAATGCCAGATGGAAGAACTTAGAGTTCAGACAGTGGAAAATGGTGGAGAAAACCCTGGACTGAGAGTCAAGAACACTAGAATTTTCTATGCTGTTGTCTGCAGCTTCAGCTCTGCTGACCATAAGCACTTCCTTTTTAAAGTGCGGGGTGTATCCTGAATAGTCTCTAAAATCCCTTCTACTCTGTTTCTTCAAGTCCACATTTCAAAGTTCTTTTAAAGATTTATTTTTATTGTGTTTTGACAGAGAGAGACAGACAGACAGAGAGAAGGGGAAGGGCCCAGAGCAGTCTCCATAGTTGACAGCATTAGTTTTTCATACAGCTTCACTCCATAGGTGGGCGCGGGGCTGCGCAGGACAGAAACTGGGCTGGGAGCCTCCCACATAGACCCCAGCAAGAACTGAACTGGGGGCACACCCCAGTTCAACATATGGGTCCACCTGGGCTGGGGCCAGGGTTTGATCCTCAGGCTCCGGGCTGCAAAGCGAGCACTTAATCTGCTGAGCCATCCCAGCTTCCCCCTCAAAGTTATTTTGTGTGAACTCATTAGTTGTTCTATTTAGGCAAAATTAGAACCAATGACATTTAATAATCATCTCTTTTTTAATGAAGTGGCTAACCATTATCTA
>PVKE010006157.1:0-44462 GCA_004027555.1 Craseonycteris thonglongyai
TCCCTGGGTTTTCTTTCTAAGCTTTCTTCCCCTGAGGAACAGCAGGATGGAGTGTCACCCTGGCTGTGTTTTGAAATGTATGTAGTCTATGAGAGCCAGGGGGAATGTTCCAGCTTCTTCCCATCAGTGGAGTTAATCTTGCCTTCTAGAACTCGGTTGGTTGCTCAGCGCTCGCCTCTCCCACTCACTCCTCCCGCCTCCTTAGAAACATGTGCTGGCCAAGGTGCCAGGCTCACCAGGGGCCTGCGCACTGGGCTCTGGGGCACTGACCACTTCTCCCTGTAGCCGCTGGGCCTGGAGTGGACTCTGGGAGCTTCAGGGAAGGATGAGGGCTGGCTTCTCTTCCCAGAGGCTCGTGGCAGCCTCTCTAGCTTCATGTTTAGAAACGGTCTCCAAGGACTAAACGAGGCAGTGTGGCTGGGGCTGTGGGGAGCACGTGTCTGAGTTGACCCACTGAGTCTGCTTCCCACAGACCACACACTTGGGCATCAGTCACCAAGCCTGTTGCTTCCCCTACCTTTCTAAGGCCTGTGTGCACAGAGCCCCAGCTGGGCGCCCTGACCTGAGCCTGAAGTGAGATCTCAGGGCTCACCCAGCCTCCATGCTGTGGGGATCAGGGACACTGGGCTGAGAACAGGAAGAGAACAGGCTCCAGACCATGGAAAAGGCCACTCTGGAAGGAGCACAGGAGGGGTATCCAAGGAGTCCAGGTAGACTTATGTAAGTCTCTGCGACCTGACTCGCTAAACAGGTGCTCAGAGTACCCATCCTGCTCCACCCCAGGATCAGTGGAAGAACCAGAAGATGAGGGATATCCACGTTTTATATTGTAAAGTGCTTCTGAGTGGAGTTCGGGATGCAGACTAGGGTCCCATAAACCTGGACAGGAGTCCTGACTTTGACATCCATGGGACCCTGGATAAGTCATTTAACCTCTCAAAGCTTGGGCTTCCTCCCTTGTGAAGTGGGGTCATTCATGGTACAAACAGAAAGGGTTGCCATGAAGAATCAAGGGAATAAAGTGTATGAAGTATAATACTAACTAAACACTCAGCCCATGAATGGATTCCCCTTTCACGAGCACCCAAAACGTGCTCATCCTGAAGCGGTCTCACAAGCGGGGCTCCAATTAGTCATGCATAGGAGAATATGATTATTGATGATTTGATCAGGGCATGGGGATTTTACTATAGGAGTAGAAGGATAGGAATCTGTCATGTACTATTACAATGCATAGATGGAAAGTAGGAATATTCTTAATTGTCAAAGTGTATGTGCAAGTGACATAAGCAACCTATAAGCATCACATGAGTAGTGGATCTTTCTTGGAGAATTCCACTTATGCTGAAATCTTATTAGTCTGTCCCGGGAAAATCCATAGAAAAGTCACTAATGATGTGAATTTTGGTCGTCAGACTGAGTGTGCAAGGTTGGGCGTACAGAATGGGCGGACCACATTTCATTGAGACAAACATGGGATATTGGGATGATAAAAATAGAATTAAAAAATGGGCTATGTAATAGTCCATATTCATGAAAAAAGTAAGATGATAAAGGTTTTATTACACGAACATATTGAACTAATAATTATTCTTCAGTGACAGAACTCATACAAAATTTTAGGTAGATGTAGAGTGGGACTGTATTTCACCACAGTCATATAATGCTATGAACATTTCTTTGATAAAATAATCTTAGGCAGCAAATTTCTGTCTTTCAATGTCTCATCATAAAATTTCTCACACTTCATGACACAATTTTGTTTTACAACTAACCTAGCCCTCATTGTCTTAACATTTAATGTAGATTTCCTTTGACCACATGTAGTTCATAACAGAAAAATATTCTTTCAGTAGGTGCTTACTTCCTGAAGACAAAGAATACACCCTACAATATTACAAACATCTTGGAAGTCACGGTGGTTTTTGCTCATTTCAGAAAAAATTATTACCCATCTATCAGATACAGATATGTTTTCTTTACCCCATGTATCTAACTGCCTCACAATTATAGATTTTATGAGGGTCCACTAATCAAATTCATGAGTTTCTTTTGTTTCTGTGTGTGCAGTGAGTTCCTCGTTCAGGCTGTCCTATATTTCCATTCAGTGTCTTCCTTAGTAGCACCCACGTGAACTTCTCAGTATTTCTTATACTGCACTTGAACCAAAATACAAGTCTGAAAAGTCTGAAACAAATTGAATGTAGGGCAGAAAGAATCTCTATGTGTGGAATGATAGTAGAAATAACAATAAGACTCAGTCACTGCATCCCACACTCCTAACCTGATGGAAGCAAACAGCCAGCCGAGCCCATTCAGTAGTTCCTGTGTATCAAGACCTTCCTGGCTCCCACACACCGCGTGAGGCTTAGCGACCACATCTTGAATTCCCCAGCACTGCAGACAAGCAAGGGAATGTCACCTGATTGTTGCTAGTTCAAGAAAACTGGCCCTGGGGAAGCCGGGATGGCTCAATGGGTTAAGCGCCCACTTTGCAGCGCCGGGGACCAGGGATCGAATCCCGGCCCCGGCCCGTGCGGAACCATATGCTGAACTGGGAGCTCCCCCAGTTCAGTTCTCTCTCTGTCTCTGTCTCTGTATCTCTCTCTCTTTCTCCGTCAAAAATAAAAATAAATAAATAAATAAATAAATATATTTAAAGAAAACTGGCCCTGACTGGCTAAAGTAAATGGAACTTTCTCCTTTGCCACACTAGTACTTTTACTGCACACATTGATTAGCACAGAGCCTTATGATAATAAATAACCTGCATTCTGTTTTTTATAAAATTAAAAATGGGACAAAATTGACATTTATATAAAAATCACAGGACAATCAGGGAAATATGAAAAATGATGGTACTGTCCTGTTTTAAACGGTACATACATATGGTCAGTGTACAGAATGGATATCAGCGGATGAAAAGAGAGGAAGTTAAGGGCAGTGAGAAGGTTGAAAAAGAAGTAGAACTTATTCTGTGTTCTATTCTGCCCCCTTTCGCCATTGTGAGTCTGCCTTTTGGACGCGCCTTAGGTCACCTCATCGGAAGAGAGGTGCTGTGTTCCATGGGCAAAAGTCCTTCCTTGTTCTAGAATAGAAAGTTTCCCCACTGCCTGCTCCATGGTAACTATGAATACAAATGAAATTATATTTTAATACAAAAGGAAGACAGTTATAACACAGCTGTGCCTACCACTCTGCCAGGTGTTTTTATCCAGTGACCTTAGTTTCATGAGCCCCTTTGCAGGAATCATTTGTATTCATGGCTCACAAAGGGACGTTCCTTTAATGGGGCTCAGTCCAAATAACTTGGTGCCTGGTAGCTCTGCTTAGTGGCTCCCAGGGGGACAAAACCTCTCAGTCATTGCCATTATGAATCTAGAATTATCATCCTGTCAGTGCCAGACTTCATGGGCTGTTGCTTAAAAATGTGCCTCTTCTCCCCATTCAGTCTCAGTCTTGCCTTCAGGAATTTGTACAATTTTTTCCTATACATTTTATGTGCACATTTTATTGTGAACTTTTGCAAGCATGCAGAAGAATTGAGAGAATTTTACAGGGAACATCTACAGACTCAGCCCCTAGGCTCTGTAATTTACACTTTGCTATACTGGTGCTGTCACAAGTTTACTTATCCATCCAACCCTGAACCCACCCCTCAATTTATTCTATGTTATTTTAGTGAATTTCAAAGTAATTTGCAGAAATAAATATACTCCCTCTCACATGCTTTAGCATGCATGTCATTAACTAGCATCTATTGTTTGTTTATCTTTTTTGGGGGGGTCGCATTTATGCACAGTGGTGTGCACAGGTCTTAAGTGTGCCACTAATGAATTCTAACACATGCATACACTGGCGCTCCTCACCCTTATCAATATTTAAGACCATCATCATCTCAGGAGGTTCCCACATGCCACTTCTCAGGGCCCTCCCCCCTCTAAAAAATCACCCTTCTGAATTCTATCACCGGATTCATTTATGCCTGTTCTAGAACTTGAAATACATGAATTATACAATAAGTACTCCATTTAAGGCTTCTTTCTCAGCACACTATGCTTAAATTCTTTCATCCATGTGTTTGTATACTGATGCATTTTTGATCATACATAATCTGTGTGTAATCTATGCATACAGATTACATAAACATGTATGGCAGATGTTAATATGTTGGGTGTATTTCTCATCAGGAAATGCCTTATGGATTTTGGTCACTTTTCTGAGAAGCTTATTTTAGGTGAACTTTCAAGTAGACATTGGTGCTGTCTGGAAGATCAGTCCGAGCTCTGGTTGAGCAGGGATGGTAGGTTACAGACAAGGGCAGCCCTCCCAGTGCCCCTCTCATGTCTCTCCACAGCATAAGCATGAAGTGGGCTCTGGAATTTTCCAGCTGGTTGCAGGAAGGGGAAGGACAGAAAGGGGTGGCCTCCCTTGTCCTTGCATCCTTATAACTGGTCAGATCTCTCCAGAAGGAGCACTGCACATTCAGGTTTTCAGTTATAACAAGACCTGGGAGAAGAAGAGCCAAGAAGGTGCAGACAACGGGCTGATTCATTGAGTGACAGCCGTGTACATGGTGCTTTGGGAGCTGCTTCCAGGGCTCAGGAGAACCACGTGGCACCCTTCCCTGGTGGGTGCACTCCTTGTCACAAATAGCATCAGAGAGAGGAAGACGTCTCTCCTATTAACCTGCCCTGGGAATCTGAGGCCAGGTTAGGGAAGGAGACTGGCCCCGCCCTAATGTGGGAACTTGTGCACATGTTCTAGGTTCTTGGAACTGGTGAGATCCTTGTTTTCTCAAATAAGCTCTGTCTTGGCAGAGCCATCTGTTGGCATGCATTTTCATTTGTTTCCCTGTGTTTCTTATTTACTTGTGAGTTCCTGACATACAAATTGATTGAGAGTAGGCAGTGAAGATGCACAAATGACTTATACAACGATGGTATACTCTTGGCAATCTTTAATTTCTTGTGTAACCATGCAGTACCTTGAAGCAGTTTCGGTTCTCTTAGAAACAGATGCTGAGATAAGGATTTGGGTGCACATAGTTTATTTGGGAAGTGATCCCAGGACACACCAGTAGGGTGTGGGGAAGTGAGACAGGGAGGGAGGACAAGGTAGCCAATGCATGGCGTGTCATCAGCCAGTTACCACTGGGAGCAACAGGGCTTACCTTCCCTCGGGCCCGGGGATAGACTGTCAAAGACACGTCGTAGTTCTCCCACCCACAGGTGAGGGAGCTGTGGTGTAGACTTGTGTATACCAGCTTCCCTCAGTCACTGGGGGGCTGCTCCCAGGGGTGGCAATGCCCTGGCATGCCCAGCCTGCCCCTCTCATGGATAGAGCTGTATCCACGACCAGACACGGCCTGCAGGTAAGGACATGAGGCAGCTGGGAGCTGAAAGTCAGGCCAGCGTGTGTGTACCAGTGAGTGATGGCGAGGGGAGGGTGTGGGGCATCGCCAGCAGTGTTTAAATATCTACTTCCCCCTTTCCCACTAAGCGATTTCAGTGTCATCAAACGGGTTGGAAAGCTCGTCCTAACCCAGCAGGACTACATAGCAGTGCTTTGTATTTCCTGTGTGAGCATTGGTGTGCCTCACCCCACGGCATTGTCAGGGGTTTGTACGAGTGCACATGGCTCCCCAAGTGGAGGGCTCAGGTGGACGAGTCATGGAAGCTTTTCAGGCTGGGGTCCCAGAGCAGAGAACTTCTCCTGAAGACCAGGACACACTCCTTCCTCATTCATCTTTGACTGCCTCCGTTATGTATCAGACTTCTGGGGATCCTGGGAAAACCCAGACCTGTCCAAATTGAAAAAAAGAAAAAGGAAAAGAACAGTTATAAAATCCTCTCTAAGCTCCTTCTGCAAGAAAAAGAGTCTTGGCTCACCAGGCCGATCTTTTTATTTTGTAATCAACTAAAGTAAAAGAGTTACTTCTACAACTATTGCTGTGCCCAGGGGTCTGGAACTCAGGGAGAAAACTAACTTTGAGCCCTGACTAGAAATTGGAAAATGTGGTGTCCTTAAGACTTGGGGCCTGTCCTTTAGCCTTTGACCTATGTGTGATTTTAGGGCTGCGCAGTGGCTTTCCTGGCTCCAGCGTCAAAAGCAAATGTGTCCATGGCCTCAGGTAACTGCTTTATCCCTCACCAGGTTCTATCTTGTGTGAAATGGAATTCGTATTCCACACAAATCATCTTTCAAAGTGCCTTGATATGTGGAGCCCTGGTATTTAGGTCTGACATGCTTTCATGTTTGCAGAACCCCTCAAATGTGGGACTTTTAGAAGCTTCCAGAAAAAATACATCCAACTCAGTGATGCTCTTCAGCCTGGCACCATGGGAACGAATGCCACCTGGAATTTGAGGCATCTGTAATAGATCTCTTGAAGGCTATGGAATACAATTTGCAGCCGCACAGGAAGGATCGTATTATACCTTACTGTGTGTTAAACCCTGCCCACAGTACCTTGATCTTTCTCTCAACATGAGATGGGCTCTTATTCTCCTCCTCTTGATTATGGCTATTCTTCATGACTCACTTCCGACACATAGACTGTAAGTGTGGAAGTTGTATGATTTCCAAAACTGGGCCATAGACGTCAACAGCTTGCACACAGCTCTTTTAGGATGGGTGAGAACTGGCCACCATAGTGGATGAAGCCCAGCCTTCATGGAAGGCCACTGTAGTTTTCTAGTCGTCAACTCTTGCTGAGATCCTCACTAATAACTGACAGCCAGCATTGACAACCAGACATGTGAGTGAAGCCACCTTCTAGATGTCCCTAGCACCAGCCATCATCTGACTGAGACCACATGAGCCCCAGTGAGAAGTACCTAACTGATCCCAGCCACCCCCGGAACCAGGAGAGACAATAACAGTAAATGATCATTGCTGTTTTGCGCTGCTCTCTGGGTTGCTTTGTTCTGCAGCCATACTACTGACTGGTACATGCACACACTCACTCACAGTCGTACTGCTGGAGAACTTCTGGGACCACAGGTCTCCGCTGTTCATCACTCACTTCTCTTGTCTGGTGCGTTCACTCACTTCTTGCTTCTCAGGAAATCAGAGTCTGGGGAGAAGAGACAAGGGCAGCCACGTTTCTTGAATTTCCAGTCTCCAGTTTGCTGCCAACTAGTGCCTTAGATGCGGCGTGAGATTTTCAGCCGTTTTGACTTCACTGGGTTGGGGATCGAGGGCCTGTTCTGCTTCTGGCTGTATGCAGTGGGGCAGCAGCTGCTGCATTTCTCTATCCAGACGAGATCACAGCAGAGGCAGCTGCGGTGGGAAGAACCCTGCTCTGGCCCCTTGCTCTTGGCTTCTGTGGCTGACTCTGCGCACTTTGCTTGCTGTTTTGTCGTGATGTCACCAAGCTGGCCTTTGCCTGCGGAAATAGCTGCTGGAGGGTGCAAAGCAGTGGGTCTCTACCATCCTTTTCAAAACTTCAGTATCATAGACTAGGGTGGGGCTGGGTGCCCAACACAGGATCTTCTCTCTCACTTCCTCCCCTGTACCTCCCCTCCTTCAGCCCAAGAATGACTTCCTGATTTCTTCACTGTCTTGGGGGGAAATGTGAAAATGCATGTAAGAGAACTTTGAAAATCTGCAAAAGTGTTGCAGAAATGAAGGTGCTATTAAGGGATTGTAAGCAATCACTGCATCCAACAGGAACACTACACCTATGCATCTGTTTTATGTTCTCTGAAGACCCTAAGTTAAGGTCACAAACTCTCAACACTCAAAGAATGTAAAACTCATGTGGCCCAGCAGCCATGCAATGCCTGAGTTCCCTCTGCAGCATCACCTGAAAGTGGTCCTCTGTCACATTCTTGAATATCTTCAGTGATGGGGTGCTCACTTCCCACATCCTTCAGAGGCCTTTTTATTTCCTCAGCAACTGGATTATTAAAATTGTCTCCCTGTGCTGAACCAAAGTGACTTTCCTCTTAGCTATTCTGAGTTCTGTAAACCAAATCTTACCCGCTTTCCACACAGCACACCTTTCCGGTCAGTTATTAAGGTCTTCCTTGTTCGGGCATACCTCTCTTCAGTTTGTCAGCTGCCCCCCAGCCCATGTGACGTGGCTTGGAGCCCCTCGTTACCATCCTGGTTACCTTCTGGGCCAAATGTTTGTCTCCTCGTCAACTCTTAAAAAACGATTGTGTTTGAATCACACGTGAATAAATTAGACCTGATTCAATCCAGGCTCAGCTGTTAGATATAATTATTTCAGATGTAAATTCAACATTCCAAAGATAGAACTTAAATCCATAGGTATCCCCCCCCCATCCCCACCCCCAGGGACAATGTAAAGGGAACGGGCCTTTGTTGACTGTCTCCTTGGAGTCAGGGCTATCCTAAGTGCTCTACCTGTGGTGTCACCTTAATTCTCCTGATGTGCCCATGAGCCAGATGTTCCTTGTGCACCTGGGAGGGCAGAGAACTGGAGTGAAAGCCCAGCCGCACCCACGGGCTCCCTCGCAGCACCTTGCTCTCCCCTCTGCTGAACTCTGAGCATGAGTCTGGAGTTGATGCATCATTTCCACAAGCACTGGTCTTTGCCTGTAGGTGATAAACCCTGTGTGGGCAGGCACCAGGACTATTTTGCTCAATATTATGCCTTTAGCAACGAGATAATACTTGGCACATGGTAGTTGCATCACAAATATTTTTTATGTGAAATCTTTGTTAAATGAATTATTAAATGAATGAATCCTTATAACTTCTCTGTGATGGTTGTTTTTTTACAATTTATTTCAAAACTACAAAAGGCACAGAAAACTACAAGGGACAGTATAAAACTACAAGGGACAAAACTACAAGGGACAAACTACAAGGGACAATACCCTCATTCTAAGGGTAATACTCTCAGAATGAATAAATGTTACCTTTTTAAATTTGCTTCTAACTTTTTTGCTTTTATAAAAAGTGAAATATTGCAGATTTAGTTCACATCTTTTTTATTTGCCTCATCAGGTCTTCTGCCCTAAGAAGCAACCATCTTCCTCATAATATTTTGGGGTGTCTGGCCCATGTTTAATCTTTTTGCCTCACATATTTGTATGCCAAAGCAATAACTAATATTGTTTGTTGTGTTTTCAAATTTATGTGTCATTTTACTCTATTAATGTTCTGCAGTGTCTTTTCCACTTCTGATGTATGTGCACTAATTCCTTCTTTTTAACTGCTGTCTTGTTTTCCATTGCATATGACTCCGTTATTGCCATTTATTTATCCACTCCCTTCTAATACACATGTGGATTGTTTTCAGTTCCCTGCTGTAGGCCATCATATTCTCCCCACTCCCAAGTTTTTCAGGCAAGGAAACTAGAGCCAGCCGTTACATGACCCATGTATGGTGCCACCGTTCTCGTAGGTGGTAGAACCAGAGGATGAACCTGCATCTTCCGTCACAGGTAGTGGTCTTTCCCACTGCACTATAGTTGTGTCCCTTCAAGAAAGGAGGTGATAAGTTAAAGGACATGTTGGTGACCTTTATCTCCTAAAAGCTTCAGGAAGGAAAATGACCATTTTTAGAGAAGTGTGTAAAAGATGCAAAAGGAGGCCTCCCCAA
Organism: Craseonycteris thonglongyai; assembly: GCA_004027555.1. Lineage (NCBI taxonomy): Eukaryota > Metazoa > Chordata > Mammalia > Chiroptera > Craseonycteridae > Craseonycteris > Craseonycteris thonglongyai. The sequence continues at coordinate 9,581 of PVKE010006157.1, forward strand.
ATGTTTTAAGGAGGAGAAAAGACCTGTGCTGGCATAGGAGGGTTATCCCTGATACTGCATCTTGTCTCTGTTGTCACCAGCATGTGTATACAGCATTGTCACCAAGGCATCCTGCTGGGTAGCTGACCACTCTTGTGGCTTCCTGGGCAAGCAAGATAAGTGTTACCACCACCACAAAGTTGGTCTGCAAAGGAGGCTTGGGGTCTTTATCTCCCCAGCTTGGAGGGTCCCTGCAGGATGGGACCACTTCTGTCTTGGGAGTTAACTTACTTTTTTCCATTTCAACTGAATAGAGTGTCACTGTAGAGCGGCTTTTAAAACCAGTTAATGTGAAAAGAGACTAATTGTTTCTTTTCTCGTTTCTCTTTGAAAATTTGGGCTTTGAAAAAAACATTCATCAATATTTATAAATTTTGGAAAAGATGGTCAAGTTTCAAAAACAATAAAGACCTTTTTTCTAATCAAGGTAGGGCACAGTGGCCTCAAAGCCTCCTGGCTTTGTAGCTTGCCATAGAGAGGCCTCCGGTGATTTGCATAACTTCCCAGTGAGCTTCAGCTTCCTCATCTTCCGAAGTAGATGACACTGATACATACCTCACTGCCAGAACCAAGTGACTGGGAAGCGTGAGCCTCCCAGCTCCTCACTTGCAGGGGCCATCCAGGACCTCCTATCTCATTTTTTATTCATATTTGGTATGCTTTTTATGAAGAGGGTCACCCAAATTATTTAAACTTCCATCTCGCAAGGCCTGGCTCCATCTCCTTGCTCATAAAGTTGTTGTCAGGATGCCTGTTGAGTAATTAGTGCTCTGTGATTGTTAGCTGTTGTTAGGATAATTAATTAATAGCATGTACTGTGAGTGTAACCCCATGCCTGGAAGCTGGTGGGCCCTTACTGAGGGGAAACCTGGTTATTCTGTTCCCCAATCCTGCAGAGTTCGGGTTTCTTAGCGTCTTCATCATCAGGGACGATGTGAAGAACATAGATACTCGCCCCTGACAGTCTGCTGCTACAAATTTCCTGTATGGAAAAGACAAAAATCCCTTTATTCTGTAAACTTTTTCCCCCATTTTTCCTCTCCTTTCCTCCACAACCTGGCTCACCTGAATGGTTCTGTTGACCCCACACTCCATGGTGAGGCAAGCAGTTAGCTCTGCAGGGACATCAGGAGGTGGAGTCTCTTCTTCTTCCTGCTTTTTTCTCTTCTTAAAAGATCATGAATATGAAAATCCCTCAATTAAAATCCACTGGCAAAACATTTGACAGGAAAAAGGAACAGAAAAGCTTATGAGAAATCGCTAATGATCAGCACAAGCCCAGAAGACGTGTTTTGGAGAGGATGGGGTTGTGAAGGAGAGGACAGTGCTGATGAGAAGTTTATTCCTGGGCATCGTCAGAGCCTTGGCTTCTTCAGTAATCACACCCTAAAAACTTGGACCAGGGTATTTTGGCCCCATCTAAATTGTAAGACCAGATGAGTTATTTTTCTTTTTCCTTCTTGAATGCAATGTGACAGTTGTGTTTCTAAATTTAACTCTTCCTGTTTGGGCAGCTTGCACTGTTTGCTCACAAAAGACCTGTGTGGGCTGAGAGCAGCTCTCCATGGACGATCAACTGCCATGGCTGTCACGTCCCTGGGGAATAAAGCCTGTGGAGCGATGAGCTCACAGACCTGTGGTGAATGGCTCTCAGATGTCACCTTTCTTTTCTCTGCCGTGATGCAGTAATATTTATATCTACATATATTTCTGAGTGTACATACACATATATATATATACACATACGAATAATTTTTTTCCAGGGTTATTTTCTTGGAGGTCTGTTACTCAGCCTCCCCAGTACACCCTTTTTTCTTAGGAAGTCTCAAACACTCTGTTTTTCATGAGAGATGTGAAAGCTGATTGTTCTTTCTGTGTTATTCTGAGAGCCATATTTGGAATCTTTTTCCAGTTTCTCACCTCTTGGAATACCTTCTCAGCATTACAATGTCCAGGGTAGCCTGAGTATGTGTAATTGAGGCACCTGAAGCCCAGGGAGGGTATGGATTTGCCCATAATTACCCAACATACTAAGAGTAGACATCGAGCCCTGACTTGGGTGCGGTCTGCTTTTGCGTGGACCTCTGTCCTTGGCCTTGCTTGGCTGTTTGCACCTGCCATGTTTACACTATGATGGCTTGTGGGGTTAAAAATGATCTCATGTGGCACACAGCATGTGTGCCAATGGAGGTGCTTCCCATTGACCCTTCACTGACTTTTTTTTGGGTGAGATCTGGGTCTTCCAAGGACTAGAGGTCTCTTGTGCCTCCTTCCAGCTCTCACTGCCCGCTGGCCCAGCTAGGATTTTGGTTGGAGTTGGGGCCAGGGGAGGGCTGCAGGTTCTGTGACAAATTGTGGGGAACAATTCAAAGGACATTTTGGTATAGAAATAGCATGGAACTGCTATCCTGTGGACTAGATTTTGTTCATAGCCTTTCCGTTAATCAGTCAGGTGGGCACTTCAGGCCCCTCACCTCAAAATGGACATATGAACTATATATATATATTTTTTGTTTGTTTGTTTGTTTATTTTTGTTGTTTTTTTTGTTTTTGCTCCCCTTTCCCATATGAACTATATTGCTGGGTTATTAGGAAGAGTAAATGGGTTGTAATCATGTCAGTTATTTATAGTATTGTGTGTACAAGGAATACTCAATCAGTGGTCACCTCTAGTGGATCTTTAAGGCTCTCCTTGGTGCTTAAATTGAATGATTTTATTGTTAATAGGAGATGTAAAATCTGTCTTCATGCAGATGAAGAACTTCCTAGATGAGAAAAGATAGAACCCCAGTAAAGAAGGCATCTTGTTTGTGAGGTCCTTTGAGGGCAGGTCTCTCAGTCCTCAGTGCCCAGAACCAGCCTTGGCACAAAGTAGGCTGTGGATAGACATTTGGTGAATGAATGAATGGACAGCATGATTGTCTTTGTAGGACACGAGGCCCCGACATTAGCAGTGGTCCACAGAGGTACAACTAAAAATAGCAGGGACAGTGGAGGGTAGATCTGTTGATGAGGAATTGGCTTGAGCTGTCCTGCTCTGAATCATTGATCTAACTTAAATAAAGCAAATTGTAACACTTGCCTAAAAAGAAGGTACAGCATGGTACAGGCTGAAAAGGTGTTCCCCTTTTTGACAATCTGGCGAGACTTCGAAATCAAAACTGGGGAGGGCCTTCCATGATTCACTAAGGTTAAGAAATATGGTATTATAATCTTGGAGAGACTAATACACTTTGCACATCAAAGCCGCTGAGAACTGCAGAGAGAAAGCAGTTTGAATTTGTTTAAGCCCGTGTTTCCCAAGCCAGTTGGGTAAGAGAGCCCTTCTCTGGTAATTCTTACTGACTTGTTAGGAATCTAGGATTCGGCAAAATACATTTGGGAAAATGCCCAGCCAGGTGAATATGAATCTTGTTGCAATTGTGCTTTTTATTCAAGACATATAATTTGAACAGTTTTCAAAACTAGGTTGTGATCCTCTGAAACTTCCCATTCTGGGCAACCAATTAAGTTTTGAGAGGTACATTTTTAGTGCCCTGGGGACCTCTGAATCAGCCACACTTCTATGGTGACCAGTAGATACTGCATTTTTCTTGTGCCTTATTTTAATGACAACAAAGAAATTTTGAAAGTGCAATGTCATCATCTCTGTCATATTTGACCTAACATCTACATGACACAGGTTCCTTCATGGGAGTATAAAGAGAGCATGGATAATGGCTGTGTGTTAGGGTGGATGAGCACCAGGTTAGTCCTTTTTTTTCCTTCAGTTTGGCCATTGTTTTTAATTGAGGGTGCATCATGCTAAGCATGTTTTACTTCCATGCTATGAGGTTTTCTAATAGGCAAAGCAATGCTTTGAAAGAAGAAAGTCTCTTTGGAGGCATATTGGCCAAGCTTGATATTACCTACTCCTTGACTTTTTGTTTCTTTAACTCCATAGCTGTAAGTATTGCTCAAATCGCCCTTGCAGAAAGAAAGCTCTTACTTAGACTGGGAGTGGCCTCATTTTGAAATTGCAAAAGACTAAAGACACTTTTATTTTCTTGTGCATTTTGAGAGTCCAGAAATCAAACTTACCAGTTCACCTTTGCAGTTCATAGGCCACTAGCTGGGAGGAAGTAACATCAGTGGTATCTTCCAAGAGCAGACGTCGGAGGACTAAGTCACACCAAGTCTCCTGTTCCATCACCACGTGGACTGAGGGCTTATGAGGATAGATTTTATATTCAGTGCACTTTGCAAACCTTTATTGAGCTATCTTTTTTTTATTAAAGTATCTGAAACCGCTGTCATTTTGAGTGTGGGGTGGAGAAATAATAACTGGGTTGCAATAAGGGCTTTATTTCATTGTTAAGGAGTTCGTTTTATGACTGGAGTACCTCACTTACTTGGCGTCATGGAGAAATCTTTTCCACATAAGTGGCTGCTGCTGATAGCACAGTGCCTAGCACATCTAGGAACTCAACAAATGCTCACTAAGTGTGGTTGGATGAGCTAACTGAAATATCTCTTTAAACGTAGACCATTTAACAAAGTGATAAGCAGTTGACTTGTGTCTTTAAAAATAAATTTTATATATTCTTGCCTTCTGAGACACAGTGAATGAAATGTGGATTGGCCTTTCTTATAAGAAACCATGGAGAATGCCAGGATGGCTCAGCGGGTTGAGCACTCACCTTGCAGCCCCTGGGCCCGAGGATTGAGTCTTGGCCCTGGCCCCTGTCGACCTACATGCTGAACTGGGGTGTGCTTGCCATGTGCGAGGCCCCCAGTTTAGTTCTTGCCAGGACAAGCTTCCCGTGTAGGAGGGCCCCGGCCTGGTTCCTGCCCTGCGTGGCTCCTGCCCACCTGTGTGGAATGAAACCAAGTCAAAAACTGATGATGTGCAACTATGGAGCCTGCTCTGGGCCCTTGCCCTGCACTCTTTCTCTCTCTGTTTCTGTCGCTCTTTTTGTCAAAAGCAATAAAATATATTAAAAAAAAAAAAAAGAAGAAGATTTCAGGGCAGGAGTTGTGTGAGAACTCCCCCTTCCTTCTAGTTCAGACCAGTGCTCTGGAAGGCTAGCGAGGACATGTCAGGACAGACCCGTGTATGCTGGGGAGGAGCCTCCCTGCTCCCAGCCACCTTTCGTGCTGTGGACGCCTGCAGCCTCGAGGCCCGCACTGGAGACAGCCGTCTCTGTGTTGCAATCATCCGGGTAGCAGTACAAAGAGTGCGCGATGCCGCACTCAGCCTTGTTACATAAGTGAGCTCTGGAGTCATACTTTCCAGATGTTGTGTATCGACATGCTCCCTGCTTCTCGCACTACCTGTTTCTTTAGCCACATTCAGCTTTTCTGGGGAAAGGTCAAAGACAAGCCCCAAGGATAGCCGGGTGCTTTAAATCTTCTGGGAAAATGCCTTTTTTTGAGCTCATTCTGAGTTGTGTTTATTTGCTTTCCTGGAGTCTCTGTGAACTAATTTTTCTTGTTCTCTCTGTAATCTATCTACCTCCCTCCCTCTCTCTCTTTTTCTGAAGAAACACAGTTTAGGGCCACTGGAGTCTCGGGTTTTGTTGCTCACATGTACACATGGAGTTGAGTGTATATTGCTGAGGAATTTGGGCATGAACTTGAACTTGTATTCAAAGGTCCAGGGCTGAAAGGGAACTCCAGACTTGTAGTGAAGTGTGCAGCTTTGGGCCAGCAGGTTCCACGGGTAGTTCCTCATCGTGTGGTGAATCGTTCCAGGGCCACCCATAGGAAATCACAATGCGATGGTAGCTCATAGACAGACCCAGCCCCCTGACCTTCCGTGCTGGTCCAGGCATTCTCCTGGTGGAGGGTAAGTGTGGAGATAAAAGGACAGTTTCAGCCCTCAGAAATCACACTCTGAAGGTGCAGGGAGAGAAATCCAGCTTTTCCACACAGAGTGATAAACACTCTAGTAAAGATCTGCCCATTGGACCTGGCAGGGGCCTTGGGGTCAGGATGCCTGGTGGGTGTAGGCAAGGAATGGTTTCCAGGAGAAGGTGTTTGAGTTGACAGCTGTCTCTAGAGGAAAATGGTCACCATGGGAGGTAGTGGGGCAATGAAACAATACAGCCTGTCGTACATTAGTATTCTCCACCCTGGTCAGCACAGAATTCATTTTATGGCCCTTGCTTCCCGTGCTCATTAGAATACATCTCTCAAAAAGAATATACAAGAGAAATATGGTTATAGTTCCCGATGTCACCCTTGGCCCATCTAAGAACATGGCTGCATTCTCTCTCTCTCTCATCTTTTGTGAGTAATGACTGATTTTGCATCCATTTCCTGCTCTAATTCATGTTCCAAACACTGGAATAGTAAATAGAAGGGGTCTGTAAGAACAGGATATTCAGGGGTAGCTGGAAGGAACTCTGCGTGTGAAAATGGCCAAGTGAATCAAAATAGCACTTGGGTAATTTTTTAAGGTCACAGGTTTGTTTTTTTTTAAGTAGCTATGGATGTTCCCCGGGTAGGTCACAGTGTTGGAAGAGTTCTTTGGGAGCATAAGAAGGAGGTAAGACGCAGGGCTGTTTTCCCTCTAGTGAAGGGTTTCATTCTTGATCACAAGAAGCGGGTGTGGGTGGTTGGCCACCTGCCCTGCACGTGGACACGTATGGGGAGGATTTCCACAAACCTGCCGGAAGTGCCAGTGATGTGGAGCCTAGAACAGCATAGGTACATGTAGCTTTGGCTTTTTTAAATTCCAAGAGTCAAATGATATACTTAGCCTAGAAAATAAAAAATCTGTGCTCTGAACTATTTAAAGAGTTAAAACCCTTTTTCACTCTGCCTCCTCCGTCTTTGCTCCAGGAAGACAGCCGCTGTGGGCAGGGTGGCGGGAGGGTGGGTTTGTCATGATTGTTTTTCGTTCACTCACAAGTGCCCACATGTAGATTATTAAAGCGCAAACTGGTTACCTTTGACACTTCATTTTGCTACTGGCTATACTGCTGCTCCTGATTTTTTAAATTCGTTTGGTTTTATTTTCTGCCCACTGTTTTGTCTAGACTTTATACTGACACGTGTGGTGGGGAAAGGCCTTGGGGTTGTGACTGGTTTTGTTTCAGCTCTTCAGTGAACTTTGGAGTTGCCATGTGCTTCCGTGGTGTGACAGGGCTCTCTATGGGCTGGCTGCTTTTGTGCTGCAGTGGTGGGCTCGAGGGGGCTAAAGGTGACTGCCCAGCATCTCCAGGAGCTGGCATGGACTGGCGGTGAAGGTTTTCCTTGCTTCTGAACTCACACACATGTACCTGGTCACTCTACTATGAGGTTCCCTTGCTACTGGTCAGCCCCCTAGCAGTGTCAGGCCCAACACAAGGAGGCAAATAGCGGTGCTCTTCAGTGTCACCACTCATTTCTCTTTCTCTTTTATTCCCTCACTGCCCCCTGGGAAGAGACAGAGTGAAATAGAGGGTGTTTCAGATGCTGCGCCTGCACTTGCAGGTGGAACGTGGTCAGCAGTTGGGGTCGGAGGAGGGTGGGAGGTGGAGGGTGGCAGTTCTGCCTGGTTTGCCCTGAGCTCTGCACCTGAGTGCCACTGAGCAGGCCTGGTGGGAACTGGCCCTGTTCTGGGCTCTGGTCTGTCTCTACTCAAGGCCCGAACTTGCCCCGCTGAGGCCTGCCCTAGTTGACTCGGCAAGTCAGAGTTTGAGGTTTAACTATGAATCTGAGGCATTCAATCTGGGGCTGCAGGGTCTGGCTGCTGATACAGGGGGACACTTAAGCGGCTGCTAGCAGGGGGATTACAGCAATGTGGGACAAGTTCCTCTAGTGCTGGAACCTTTTCTTCTACCCTTTTCAAGCTAGTAACAGGGAGGTGCCTTCATGGCAAGTTTAATCCCTTCAGGGCTTAGAAACTTGTGTATGTTCCCACCTCCACCCTCGTGCTAGGAGTGTATGTGTTTTAAAGGGTGGGCAGAGGGACAGGACAGTGTTGGACCCATGAGCTGAACTGCAGGATTTCGAGTATTGGGATGCAGGGAGGAAACTTCAGTCTGTGAGCATTTCCTGTTGTAGTTCACAGACCAATCATTTCAACCATTTATCCAGCTCATGTTTTTATAGAACTGGGGACTCTTGATGGATGACAAAAGCTTTTGACCCGAAAATTCTCTGCCCCCAAGTTTTCTTGTGGTTTTGTTACAGCATCACAGGGTTGCAGACAGGAGTCCTTTCAGGGCCAATATTTTTCAAATCAAGGTTGGAATAAAGGAGCAGATGTTACCTGGTCCTATTATAAACCATCTTTACTGGTGTTCGGGACACTTGAGTGTTCTCACTCAAGTAAAGGTTTTCCTTGTCTGCAGGTTAAAGGGACTTGCTGTGGAGTATTCTGGCCATGCAGGCAGCCTGGTCCTCCTGTTCTCACTGTCTTCCAGGAAAGAGTCAGCAAAGGCTTTTAATAATACACCTTGGTGTACACGGGGCCTGGCCTGTCGGTGTGTCTGGACACGGCAGGAGGCCCGATGCTTCAGACGTGTGATTTACACGTGGTGTCTGCAATGCACAGAACTACGGTGTCACCCTGTCATCTAAAAACACTAACCGCATGTTTTGGTGTTTGGTCAAAAGCCACACGTAAAAAGTGCTGAAGGAGAAATTAGTTCTGGTCTCATTGGTCATGAGGCCAGTGTGCTGGCAATGAAGTCACCTGCTCTAGGGCACCCACATTGTGTCCTAGCTCCAGGGTCATCTGTCTTTTTTACAAAGAAAAGGTCCTTCGTGTCACTGTTCTCAGACCCGCTCACCCTCACCCATGTCTGTTCCTAGCACTTGCACACATGAAAGGTGGCTTTTCCCTGTGCTGAGTAGACATGTTCTTCCCTTTTTTCCAGCAGAATAGGAGTGTTTTAATAGAGAAATGCAGAGCTGGCTCAGGGCAGCAGCCAGGCAATGTCCCCAGGACAGGTCTAGAGTAGGACACTGTGGGGATGTTGTCAGGGCTGGGCATTGGAGACTCCTCAGATGTGACGTATAGGAGCGATTTTACATTGAGCACCAAATAGGAAGGAAATGGAAGGAGGTGGGGTCCTGGTCCTATGACAAGTGGGCTGAATGGTGGGCAGATCCGTTACCAGGGTGAAGCCTCCTCCTGGCTGCAGTCACAGTGGTTACAGGGGATGGTGCACCAAGAACACATGCGCTGGGGATTTTCACAAGGCTCTGCTGGGACAAGGGCCACGACTCTGATAGAGAATTATCAGAGTTGTCAGTTCTCATGATCACTTGTGCATATACGAGTGGGCATCCCCCCAAAACGGAATTATCTTCTGGAGGTGGGTCCCTTGTAGTACAGGCTTTCCCCACTAGGTGAGTGTTCTAGGAACCCATCTGCATCAGTGGACCGACCAGCTGATGGTGGTGTGAGAGAGTTTTCGGCTTCATTGAACTTGTTTTGGAGACTCTTTCAATGTGTTTGCCTATTTCATGATGGGTGATTTACACGGACAACATGCGGCATGACAACGCACCTGCCCACACTGCACTGAGTGTTTATCAGATTTTGACCAAAAATGGCATGAACTTCATGCCCCACTCTCCCTATTCACCTGTTCTCACCCCGAACAACTTTTAAAAATTTCCTCAGATGAGAAAAGTCCTCAAAGGGAAATGTGATCCCCCATGTGAAAGAGGTAGAAAAAAAGAAAACCAGCAGAAGCACTACAAGTAAAAGGCGTCAGAATCGATGAGTTCAAAAACTGTTTTGTGCAGTGGAAAAAGCATCTCGATAAGTGTGTTGCATCAAACGGAGGCTTCTTTGAGGGTGACTGAAGTTTAAACATGTAATTATAAATACATAATTAATTTATAAATAAATTCTGTTTTTTGGGGGGTTCCCCCTTATATGTACCTGGGAAGCACCAATGTCAGGGGGGTTAGCAAAGATTAGGCCCCAGGTCTTGTGTCTGTATACTTGCTGTGTAGCTGGAGAGAGAGATAAAGAAAGAAAGAAAATAAATAAAAAAATAAAGGCTGAGAAGCAACCAGAGGAGATAAGCAGGCCCCCAGGGTTTATATAAACAGCCAAGGAAGGGAGTTCACGTGCAGCCACGGCGGGGGTTGGGGATGGGGGCTGTAAGGTATCAGGTTTGCCCCTCACTCAAGCAAGTGCAGTGGTCTGTTTTATAGGAGAACATTTCCCTGTTTAATCTGAGCTATGGGTCATAAATCAGTCAAATAAAAAATCCAATTTTGAAAACGCCTAGCAGTTCAGAAGCTCTGGGGTTAAGTTACACCAGTGGGAGCTGTAAATCATCCAGAAGCTCAGCACTGGTTCCCTTGGGCAGGCAGGAAGGGAGGAGGGTTGGCCTGGGGTGGGAAGAGGTTACCTGACCAGAGGTGGGCCTTGTGGAGGTGACAAAGAATAAGACCTCCAGGTCTTTGCCTAGAAGGCAGACTTCTTGAAGTGTTCCCACCTCTCAGCAAAATTTTCCCACAGTCTCCTTGATTTCTGAGTGAGCGAGCGTGGCTGGACGGATACCCTACTCGTGGGTCGCAGAATCATCTTGTTTCTGGATCTGCTCAGTCACTAAGTGATGCTTCCATTTCTACTGTCCTTTCCACCATGAGTCTTCTGTGATCTGCTGTGTTTATAGAAACGAGCCCGAGAGAAAACAGCGCTTCAGGGCAAAGCCAGGCAGGGCCCATGGGCCACTCCTTTCACTTGTGTGACCACAGATGGTATAAAATGGATTCAGATCTCAGCCACACCTGGGACTTGCCTTGGGCACCACTCTGTGGACAGTGTACAGGAAAGGGCCGCGGAGGACTGCCTTTCCTCCTGAGTTGCTGTGACGCACACACACACCTTTTGGGGTCTCACTTGTTCCCTGACAGTGTTCTCCTTCTTGTTGGGGAAATAGAACTGGTTTTCGTGTGAGTGGCCCTGCCTTGTGTTTATGGGCTGCCTCTCTTCTGAAGAGTGCGAAGCCTTTTAAGGTTTGGGTCACCTCAGGCTCCCCAGCAGGGGCAGGGGCAGCTGTGTCGTGGGTCTTTCAGGAAGTGAATGTGCCCAGGCCCTGCTCATGGCTGCTCTGCTTTTCCGCTCAGTGCATGTGGCCAAATCTCACCTCCTTGCTCCTGCGTCTTTTGCCAGAAGACTTTCCCTGGAGTCAGTTCACCTGCAGGAGGATAGAGACTGTCCAGTTCCATGCTGCTCGGCATGGCCACCTCAGCCTCAAAGGCGAGTTCCCTGCTCCTTTAGAGGCAGCTGCTTTCCCTCCACATAGATCGAATGAGTCTGAGGAACTTGGGTTCTAGTGTACTGTGGTCAGCCTCATCTCACTGGGCTAGATTTAAGGTGTCAGTAGGCTGACCAGATGTTTTGTTTAAAATGGCCAGTACCATTATTTTCTGTCTCGTTTAAAACCAGACGTCTGGTCAGCATAATGTGGTTGATACTAGTTGGGGCAGAATAGGCTTAATTCTTCACTCTGTGTGTGTGTTAATTTATCTCAAATAAGCATTTTCCAGCAGAACTGCCTTACAGAGCCATCACTGCCTCAGGCTTAGTGCTGTTTCTGGGACCCACCCCTGAAACCCAAATGCAGTTTGCTGTCCCAGCAACGCCCAGCTGCCCACCCAGGCTCATTTGCTACACACTTGCCTCACTGCCAGCTCCTTGTTCATCCATGGATGCATTCAGAGGTGTGTAGCTGGTACTTACTAAGTGCATGGCACCGTTGGAAGTGCTGGGATGTAGAAATGGATAAAATTGACTCCTTGCTCTGGAAGAACTGGAGTCTAGAAGGTGAGAGTGTTTAAAATACTCGACAGTAGCAGAGTGCGAGCACTGATCAATCAGAGCTGGCTGCTGTGATGGATGGAGCTAGATTTCTGTTCTTTTTTTTTTTTTTAAGGTTTATTTTATTTATTTATTTGTTTATTTATTTATTTATTTATTGTTTTTGACAGAGAGAGAGAGAGAAAGAGAGAAATACAAATACAGAGACACAGAGAGAACTGAACTGGGGGAGCTCCCCAGTTCAGCATATGGGTCCGCATGGGCCAGGGCCAGGATCCCGGCGCTGCAAAGTGAGTGCTTAACCCACTGAGCCATCCCGCTTCCCCAAGATCTCCATTCTTGTAGTTTGGATCATTGGGACCTGGTGCTGGGCAGTGGAGAGGGGTGGGGTGGGGCTTAAAGAGGCACAGGAGGAGTCACTGCAGGCGGTTGGAGAAGCAGTTGTTTACTAACTGGTATGCTCAGCCATGACAGAGTCTACTAGCTGACTTGTGCCTGTTTGACAGTGGGGTCATGGGTCACTCACACTTAAAGATTGGTGCACTGGGATGGCCAAAGGGCAGAGGCTTCTCCTCACACTGGGGAGGGGGTGGGTGGAAATTCCTAGAGTGTCTGCCTACAGACTCCCTAGGGGAGTTCTTCTGGGTTTGCTTTGCTCCTGGGCAGCTGCCGGTATGGATTGAAAAATCCAGGTCCACCCGACTTGCTTACCTGTCATGCGTTTGCTTAAATCTGATGGCACAGCATCAAGGCTGCACCTGGAGCCAGATGTGTTTAAATGAAAGCTGGGTTGTAGAAGCACTGATGCCCATGTGTTGTGCTGCAGCCGTTTTGTGGCTTTGTTTTCTGTGGGGTGCAGACAGGTCAGGCCTTGCCATTTGAAGAGGTGGGGCACACATGGGCATTTTTTGTTGCAATCAAAATATTCTTAGGCATTTGAGATCATAAAGGTTGTGTTATGAAGTTAACATGAGGGATTCCCGAGTGGGACTTAAAAAATTATTTCTATCTCATTTCAGAGGTTGTTGAATCTCTATTTTTTAGCTCTTGGGTTTGGAGATCTGCTCTTTTTTGGGGGGAGGGGTGTTGTCCTTTGTTTGGTTCATACTGTGGTCATTCTGCCTAAAGTGAGTAGATCTTATCCACGTTGTGCGTTTCTGGATTTTTGTCAACATTCTACCGAGGAAGTATCACATTTGCTTCATTTCTTTCTCTCTGTCTCTCTACACACATACACATGTGTGCATTTCCTATGGGTATTTCCCAGCACCACCAAACAAGTCTCCAATTCTCAGTAGATATTAACTGGGTGTCCTGCAAATTTAATTTTCACACTGTTTTCTTGGAGAGAGCATCAGATCTCATAGGTTAGGGGCACAGACCCACAAAGACTGCCTCCACTTCACTTACCAGTCTCAAGTTCCTGTGCTTGTGACTGGCTATAAATTGGAAGTTCACAAGTCTCAATCCTTGTGTTTCACTAATTTACTAGGGGCTCATAGAACTCAGAAAACATTTACTGACATCTTTGAGTTTATTCTGAAGGATATTATATATGTCAATTATATGCCCCAGTACAAAAATAAAGGCTATTATACAGGATACAGGAACATCTGGATGAACAGGTACATAAGGTGAGGTACAGAGAGGTCCTGTGCACAGGAACTTCTGTCCCTATGGAGTTGGGGTGTACCATGCTCCTGGCATGTGACTGCCATTCACCAATCAGGAAGCTCATCTACTCTTGTTCGAGAGTTTGATAGAGCTTAATCCAGAAGTTCACGGGTGCGGTTAAAAGTTCAACCCCTCTAAACAGTTGGTCAGTCTGGTGGCCAGGCCCATCCTGAGGCTTATCTAGGGGCTATTTAGAGGCTATCAAAGTCATCTCATTAGCACAAATTTGGATAGGCTCAAAAAGGGCTCGTTTAGAGAAATAAAAGACACTCCTATTTCTTAGTAAATTCTGAGTTTTATGATCTTTTTATCAGGAACCAGGAACCAAGACCAAATATGTTACATTGAACATGTATTATTATTATTATTACTACCATTATTATTATTATAAACACTTATTTGTATATTGTGTGTGTATATAAGGGTTGTTTGGAAAAATTTAGCCATTGTCAATATATAACAAGAACAGTTACAGGGCTGGATATTTTCTGAAATATATACACTACTCAGTCATAGAAGGGAATGGGTTCTTGCCATTTGCAGCAATACGATGGGCCTGGAGAGTATTGTGCTGAGTGAAGTACGTCAGACAGAGGAAGACAGAGACTATGTGATTTCACTATATGTGGAATCTAAAGGACAAAATAAACAAAAGAGAAACAAACTCATAGATACAGAGAACATTTTGATGGTTGCCAGATGGGAGTGGGGTTTGTGGGGTGGGTGAAAAAGGAGAAGTGATTAAGAAGTACAAATTAGTTATTACAAAATAGTTATGGGATGTAGGGTATAGTAGAAGGAGTATCGTTAATAATATTGTAATAATTATGTATGGTGCCATAACAAGTACTAGATTTTTTGTGGTGATAGATGGGTGGGGGTGGGGGTCTTGGGGGACACAGTGAAAAGGTGAAGAGATTACCAAGTACAAATTCGTAGTTTCAAAATTGTCATGGGGATTTAACATAAAACATAGGGAAATATAGTCAATAATATGATGATAACTATGTATATTGCCATGTGGGTACTAGACTAGTCAGGGGTATCACTTCTTAAATTATATAAATGTTTAATTACTATGCTGTACATCTGCAATTAATATAAAATAATGCTGAATGTCAACTATAATTGAAAAATTAAAAAGAAAACATAAAGGGGAATAAGAGGTTCAAAATTTCACGTTTAAAGTAAATAGGTCATAGGGATGCAATGTACAGCGTGGGAAATATAGTCACTAGTATTGTGACAGCATGGTATGGTGCCAGATGGTTGCTGGACTTATGGTAACTACTTCTTTAGGTACATAAATGTTGAATAACTACTGTGTACACCTGAAACTAATATAATATTACATGTTAGTTATATTTCAATAAAAATCTTTTAAAATAAATTTTCTTTTATTTTCTGCAAAAATAAATAAATAAATAAATGAAAACATAAAAATAAAATTGAAGGAGAGATAAAGAGATTCCCAGAGAAGCAAAAGCTAAAAGAGTTCATCACCACCAAATCAGTATTACAAGAAATGTTAAAGGAACTTCATTAAGAAGAAGAAGGTGGAAAAAAGGGGACATAAATATGAGCAAGAAATTGGCAATACCTATGTACTTATCAATAATCACTCTAAATGTAAGTGGATTAAATGCTCCAAACAAAAGACATAGGGTAGTTGAGTGGACAAGAAAATAAAGTCTATACATATGTTGTATACAAGACCAACTTCAGATCAAAAGACACACACAGACTTAAAGGGGTGAAAAAAGATATTTCATGCAAATGGGAATGAAATATGGCAGGAGTAGCAGTACTTATATCAGACAAAATAGACTTTAAAACAAAGGCCATTAATAAGAGACAAAGAAGGACATTTCCTAATGATAAAAGTTTCAGTCCAATAAAAGGATATAACCCTTGTAAACATGTATGTACCCAATATAGAAGCTGAACTGGAGCATAACTGGTAACCACAGGGATGGTGGCAAAGTTCTCACCTCCCATGTGGGAGGACCCCAGTTTGGTTCCCACCCCACACGGTCTCACATCCACTAGTGTGAAATGAAACTACATCATAACTAATGATGTAAACTATGGAGACTGCTCTGGACCCTCCCTTCTTCTCTCTCTCTCTCTCTCTCTCTCTCATCTTTTCTCAAAAACAATAAAATAAATAAATCTTAAAAAAAAAAAAAAAGGCCTTTGAGCCACAAGGCCTGCTTCCATCTCTTAGAAGAGTACTTATACTGTTTTCTCTATCAACAAACTATTCTTTCACCCCTGTTTAAAGATTTATTTTTATTGTTTTTGACAGAGAGAGATACAGAGACAGAGATAGATAGAAGGGGGAGGGCCCAGAACAGTTTCCATAGTTGCACATCATTGGTTTTTCCACATAGTTTCATTCCACAGGTGGGCGGGGCTGCACAGGGCAGGAACTGGGCCAGGGTCTCACCCCGGTGAGAACTGAACTGAGGGCACTCCCCAGTTCAGCATATGGGTCTGCATGGGCTGGGGCCAGGATTCATTCCTCGGTCCCCAGGGCTGTAAATGAGCTCTTAATCCACTGATCCATCTCGGCTTTCCCCTTTCACCCCCGTTTAAAACAAACAAACAAAAAAATTCAAGAGGATAGAAGGTTCCCAACCTCATTTTATGAGGCAACCATTCTGATTCCCAAACCAGACAAAGTCATTACAAAAAAAAAAAAAATTATAGACTAGTATCTCTCATGAACCTAGATGCTGACATCCTCAATAAAATATTAGCAAATTGAATTCACCAACACATTAAAAAAATCATGCACTATGCTCAAATGGTGTTTATTTCTGGGATGCAAGGTTGGTTCAGTATCTGCAAATCAACTAATGTGATATATCACATAACAAAATGAAACATTAAAAATATATGATCATATAAGTAGATGCAGAAAAATCATTTGACAATATCTGGATTCATTTATGATAAAAACTCTCAGCAAAGTCAAAATTGAGGGAACATACCCGAACATAATAAAAGCCATATATGATGAACCCACAGGTAACATCATACTTAATGGGGAAAAGCTAAAAGTGTTTTTCTAAAGATCAGAAACAAGACAAGGATGTCTACTTTCATCACTTTTATTCAACAGAGTACTAGAAGTCCTAGCCACAGCAATTGACAAGAAAAAGAAATAAAAGGCATTCAAATTGTACAGTAAAATTGTCATTATTTGCAGATGAAATGATACTCTATATAGAAAATCCTAACCCCCCCAAAAAAAACTATTAAAACTCATAAGTGAATTCAGTAACTAGCAGGATACAAAATTAATATTCAAAAATCAGTTGCATTTTTATACAGAACTAATGAGCTATCAAAATTAAGATAATGATTCCATTTACAATTGCATTTAAAAAAAAATAGCTAGATAACTAGGAATAAATTTAACCAGGGAGGTAAAAGACCTATATTCAGATGATTATAAGACATTGAAGAAAGACATCAAAGAAAATACAAATGATGGAAACATATATAATACTAATTAATAGGAAGAAATAACATTGTTAAAATGTTCAGACTACCCCCTATAATCTACAGATCTAGTTCAATCCCTATCAAAGTACCAATGGCATTTATTTTCATAGAACTAGAGCAAATAATCCTAAAATTTATATAGAATCTTGATGGACCCTGGACAGCCATAACAGTCTTAAGAAAGAAGAACAAAGTTGGAAGTATCATGTTACCTGATATCTAACTATTACTATTATACAAGGCTATACTAATCCCAACAGCATGGTACTGGTATAAAAACAAACATGTAGATCAATGGTACAGAGGAGAGAGCCCAGAAATAAACCACACCTATGTGGTCAATTAACTATGACAAAGGAGTTAAGAATGTTCAGTAGGGTAAAGGCAATCTATTCAATAAACATATTGGGAAAATTGAACAGATTTGCAAAAAGAAAAAAAAAAAGAAACTAGACCACCTTCTTGAACCACATACAAGAAAAAACTCAAAATGAATTAAAGACTTAGATGTAAGACCTGAAACTGTAAAACTTCTACCAAACAAAAGAAGTAGACTCTCTGACATCTCTTAGTAATTTTTCTTTGTACACATCTCTTCAGCAAGGGCAACAAAAATAAAAATAAACAAATGGGACTGACTACATAAAACTAAAAAGTGTTTTCACAGCAAAGGGAACCATCAACAAAACAAAAAGACAACCTACTGAATGGGAGAAGATATTCCCCAATAATGCATTTGATAAGGTGTTAATATCCAAAATTTATGAAGAACTCACACAATTCAACACCAAAGAACTAACAATTAAAAAATGGGCGGAAGGCCTGGATAGACATTTTTCTACAAAGAGGACATAGACATGGCCAGTAGACATATGAGAAGTTTTGCTCGACATCACTAATCATCACAGAAATGCAAATTAAAACCACAATGAGATATCACCTCACACGTGTTAGAATGGCTATCATCAACAAATCAATAAACAATAAGTTTGGCAAGAATGTGGTAAAATGGGAACCCTTGTGCACTGCTGGTGGAATTGCAGATTGGTTCAGCCGCTATGGAAAGAGTAGAAGTTCCTTAAAATATTAAAAATAGAATTACCTCATGACCCAGCAATTCCACTTCTGGATATTTAAATGAAAAAAATGCAAAACACTAATTAAAAAAAGGTATGTGCACTCCTATGTTTATTGCAGTGTTATTTACAGTAACCATGATATGGAAGCAACCTGTGTGCCCATCAACAGATGATTGAATAAAGTAGAGGTTGTAGAATGAAGTGGAATATTACTTGTCCATGAAAATGTACTCTTACCATTTGTGACAACCTGGATGATCCCAGAGAGTATTGTGCTAAGTGAAATAAGTCAGACTGAGAAAGACAAATGCCATATGATGCCACATATAGGTAGACTCTAAAGAACAAAATACACGAACAAAAGGGAAGCAAGATTCATTGATACAGACAAGAAACTGATGGTTGTCAGATGGGAGGAGGATTGAAGGGCTGGTTGGAAAAGGTGAAGAGATTAATAATTACAAATTGGTGGTTACAAAATAGTCACAGGGATGTAAAGTACAGTATAGGGAATATAGTCAAATATATTGTAATAACTATGTATGGTGCTAGGTGTATACTAGACTATCAGGGAGGGTCACTTCCTTAATATAAATGTCTACCACTATGTTGTACACTTGACATTAATATAAAATAATATTGGATGTCAACTGTAATTGGAAAAAAAAATACAAGAGAAGAAAAAAAAAGACCCAACTATCAAAAGCATGCAAAATTATTAGAATGCAAAAGTTTTGAATATACATTTACAAGTCATAAGTACATACCAGTCACTGGGCTTTGAACTTAGACAGCACAGGCAACGGGAAGACGAAATTGGTGTACATAAAAACTAAAAATATGTGAACATTGAAAAATTTGTGAAGAAGCTCATGCTAAATGAATTCCGTCTTGAAAAATTAAAAGTCACATTTAGTTGTAGGCTCTCAGATCATCCAGGAATCAATAGAGATTATTTTAAGGAGTATGATTATCTTCTTCATTGGGTATCTACTACATTTATTACAGTTAAATGCTTTTAAAATCGCTAAAATTGTATATCAAAAGATAGCAGATAAAAGGTGCTATAAAGTTTTGTGTAGTTCCCTTCTAATATGTTAAATCAGGGATTTTGGCTTCTCTGGGCCACACTGGAAGAAGAATTGTCTTGGGTAAGGTGACCAGATTTTAACATTGGTAAAGTGGGACACCATTGACCGGTGGGGAGGGGGTTCTTGATTAAAAATTTGGTCTATCTCCCGCCGTTTCCTAGCTTGTCGTGCATTCTTTCCAAAAATCGGGACTTTTTTAAAACGCCGCGGGACGTGGGACAAATTGTTAAAAATTGGGACTGTCCCGCCAAAAGCGGGATGTCTGGTCACCTTAGTCTTGGGCCATGCATAAAATACACTTACTCTAATGATAGTGGATGAGCTAAAATAAAAATTAAAAAAAATGCAAAAAATCCTCATAGTGCTTTAAGAAAATTTATGAATTTGTGTTGGGCTGCATTCAAAGCCATCCTGAGCCACATGTGGCCTGTGGGCTGTGGGTTGGACAAGCTTGTGTTAAACAATACATTTCCATTTTCTGGTTAAAAACAAATGTTGCTAGTATCTAATATGTGCCCATATTGATATTACAGTTGTCCCCAAAGTCTTTCATGGTCTTATTTTTTTAAACTTGGGATCTAGTCAGGGCTCACACATTGTGTTTGGTTAAGTCTCTAGGCCTACTTTTAGAACAGTTTCTTGCTTTATTCTTTTTCTTCCTGCCATTGACAGTTTAACCAGCCAGGCCTGTTAACTTGTAACATGGCCCATGCCCTGGATTTATCTGATTGTCTCCTTCTGATTAAATGCAGGCCATACATTTTCATCAAGAATGCTGTATAAGTGGTGTGATGCCCTTCTCACTGCATCATATCATGAGCCTACCATGCCAATGTGTCCCATAATTAATTTTGGTCAGTTCTCTATGGCATGTCCACCAGACTGAAACTTTGCATCTGTGTGGCTGTCCTGCTTCCCAACAACTTCTGCCCTGTTGCTGTAGCATCCATCACTTGTCTTCATCCAGATCGGTGTTATATTGGGATTTGCAAAATGGTGATTTTCTCATTCAGTCACTTTAGCTGAAAAAATTCAAAACTCAGGCCTTGTCTGGGAAGGTGATCCCTTATGGTGGTATTCCATGGACTGCCTTTTGTTCTCAGATTTATAATGATGGATCCAAGTTTTATCACCTGTAATGATCTTGAGGAAGTCCTCACCTTCTTTTTCAAAAATTTCAACAAAATTGGAGGAACTTTTTTTAAAGTTAAGAATTACAAAACAGCATGCAGTTTGAACTGAATGTCTGAACACTCTTCCATTTTGATGTGCACTGGGTGAAAACGTAAGCATCTGTGTGTGGAAGGCCAAGAATGATGGAGGGGAGATACCATGTGACTACACAGAACTGGTTATAACCAGTATGTCTAATGTAACAAAAAATATTGCTGTGGAGGCAAAATTTATCGGCCCTCCCTTGTAGTATCACTGTGGATTATTTTTTATCTTTTTTTCTTTACAATTTAATATTATTATTAATTTTATTTTATGCTAAAATTTTTCCAGTTTTGGCCACAAAAGCCCATTCAAGATGACATGTTTGCTAATGACTTTCCAGACTCCCTTCTTTCTTACAGGGTATTTTAGATTGTCAAAGACCTGGGATTTTTCTCTAACCTATAGCTGCCTGTTCTGTGAAATCCAGTTAAACTAAAACAGTTATTTTTTGTGATATGTGAGCATTGGTCTTAAAAATCTGGTACTCCTTTGTGCCCAATAGACACACACAGGAGTGCCGTCCTCATGTTAGACCTGCGCCCAGCAGCTGTGAGCTCATGGAAGTCAGCAAACCGAAAGTAAACATTCGCTTTTGAGCTTACCATGTTTTTTTGTTTTTTTTTTATATTTATAGAGAGTAATTATTTTATCTTTAGTGCATATTTATTTCTATTTTACTCTTGACAGACAGAGAGAGAGACAGAGACAGAGACAGCCAGAGAACCGAACTGTGGGAACTCCCCAGCTCAGCACGTGGGTCCTGCCTGGGCCGGAGCCGGGATTCGATCCTCGGTCCTCGGGGCCTCAAAGCGAGCGCTCAACCCGCTGAGCCGTCCCGGCTTTTCCCTTTTGTTTTTTGTGTGTATAAGATGCCCTCATCTAAGACGGCCCCTACTTTTCCAACCCAACATTAAGAAATCAATATTGGGTTACTCCTGTATATAAGGCTACCCCAATTTTTGGCCTAACAATTTTAGGTAAAAGTATCATCTTATACATGGAAAAATATGGCAATTCCCCTTGTCAGCTAAAGCTGATCAAAGGACAATGAGACACAACAACACCAAGGCATAAAGGAACCAATTTTGGGTGAATGGTTTTTTTTGAGAAGAAGTATAATCTTTTTTCTTTAAGCCTCTAAAGTATTGAGAAGAGTATTATAAACAGAATGGCCTGGAGTAAAGTCTGACTATAGCTATATTAACCGGTCGTTATAGTGTTAAGCATGTCTGTGACACATAGCTTTTGGATGGCCTGGCCTGAAGTGTTCCACACTTCTAGGACCCAGAGATTTTACCTAGGGTGTGGTTTCTGGCAAAGTTCATCATTGCATTTATATTTAAGACTTTCTTTGGTTGGTGCACCTCAAGAGGCAATGGGGTCAAGCCTGATAGGACCAGATCTGCATATTCAGGCAACCACACAGCACGAGGCCGGAAGCATCTCCAGCCTGCCATTTGGAATGCCTATCTACTCTTTCACTGTGAATCCCACGTCCAGTGGGTTCACCAGGAGGTTAATGTGGGAGGCTGAGGCCTACAGGGGATTTTTGCTACCATTTACACATTTTTATGGAACCTCCCGTCAGAGAGGTGCTAGAAACCACACTTACGAAGAGAGACTATAAGCTAGTACAGTGTTCCCTCGCCACTTCACGCTTCATGTTTTGCGGCTTCAGTGCTTCGCGGGTTTCCCCAAAATATTCATCAAAAAATAAAAATGAAAAAATACAACCATGTCGGCAGCCACATGGCGGAAAGGAGCGTTGTTTCATGTGGATGCGCGAGAGAGAAGGATCCCTGCATGTGAAACACAGAGATGAGCTGACTCAGAGTCCATCCCACGGGCTCATAAAGGCGCGGGATTGGTTTCCGGGGCGACATCGACCCATGAGAGGACGAGTGGCTTTATCCCTGTGAGGTGATTGTCTGCGCATCATCGCAGCCTCACCTAGCATCTTCTCTGGTTGTATCTCGCCAGTCTTGTCCATGATGTTGACTGTCTCGCATACTGTATTTTAGTGTTGTGTTGGCGATCACTTGTTTTGTTTAAGCGATCACTTTTTTTATTAATTAAGCCCTTATAATGCCGCCTAAGCGCTGTGCCCCTGCGAAAGCTTCCTCCGGGGCACCCAAGAGGAAGAAGATGATGACCATCAGCGAAAAAGTGAAACTTTTAGATATGATCCAAGAGGGCAGAAGTGATGCATCTGTGGCACACCATGACGGGGTGAATGAATCTACAGTGCGGTCCATCAAGAAAGAGGAAGCAAACATCCGCAAAACGGCTTCAATCACCTTCAATAAAGAAGCGAAACGTGTGGTGACTCCGCGTAATAACAGAATTGTGAAAATTCCTAGGGGCAAATCCTACTTCGCGGTTTTTCAGCTTTCGCGAAGGTTCTGGTCCCCATTAACCGCGGAAAACGAGGGATCACTGTACCTCATTGGCCAAGATGGCAGACTAGTTGGCGCGAGCTGGAAAATAGCTCTATCCTCTGTTCAGGTTTAAGAATATTTTTTTAGCTAAGCAACCCGTTTAATTGATGTTATTATCATCAACACCATCATTAGACTTTCAAACAAGCCTACTAAATTAAGAATATTTGCTTTCTAGTATGTCAGATGAGAAAACTTGCCTCCCCAGGAAGCTGAGAGGCAGATAAGATCAGGCACAGAAAGCTCCTATCCCGATGCCTGATGCAGATTAAGAGCTCAGAAAACATCGGTGATGATTATTGAACATTTGGTAGCTGCGATGATCTGGCCTTGGAACACTTCAGAATAAAAAATGTTCTGTCCAAGTGTCTAAATAATTCCTCTTATTTCGGTCATTTGAAATCTGCTGGCTGTCTGCTGTGGGGATGATAAGTTACAAATGGATGTCAGAGGGCAAACTTGACTGCCCTTTCCCCTCATTAGAGCAGGGAAATTACCCAGAATACTGCTTTTCCTGGTGCTAACACTCCACTCAGATCCATTTGAGACCATTTTTAGTTTTAATATTTTTCTTGCCTACTGATAATATCTGCAGTGAGATTAGTCCACAAGCATATTATCGTGTCTAAGTTAAAAAGCCTTTGACATTTTCACTGCTCTAATTGATGAATGGGAAGTTCTGCTTTTAAGAAAATGGCTGTCTTGGATTCACACCAAGAGGTGTTACAATTCCACAGCCCCAAGTTCACACTCCCTCCCAGTCACATGCTCTTTGGCCATGGCTACACTGGTCATCACCCTCTCCCTACTCCACATCATGCTGGTATGACATTTTACCTATCCCTATAATCAGAAAAAAATCAAGTTATTGACACATTAATGAGACGTCTTTAGGCTGTGTCTATTGGATGCCAATTCCGCAGCTGGAAATGGGGAAAATTCAATTATCTCCTTTTTCCCAAATAGTTTAGCACACTCAGATGTTCACATTAATATTGTGACATGTGCTGTCCCGGGCAGTGTGTCAGGCTTTTGCGCAGTGAGCTAATCCTCCTGGTATGTTCACTTTTCCGTCTTCACCCTGGCAGTGGACATTGGAGAAGCACAGCTTTTCTGTGCTATGACAGCTCCTAGAGGTGAATGGAAGCTGGGACTCTTATTTTGAGGTGGTGCCTTCTCAGTCTTCCTTCTGCACATTATTCTCTTGCATTCCTAAAATAATTTAGGTGGCCCTTAGGTCAAAGTGAGGTCATCCTACAACAAGAGGAGAAGAGGAGTCCGTGGTGCAGCCCTGGGGGAACAGCCCAGGTGCCTGTGATCGCAGTCGGTGGCCTGTCTCCTGCAGAGCCCTGCTCCTTCCTGGCAAGGCCTGTGGGAAAGCGGGCACGGTGGCCAGGGCTGTAAGGAAGTTCTTCCCTCTGTGTCTGGTGTTCCCCTCGGAACCCGAGTTCTTCTTTCCGCCCGGGGTATGCTCCAAAGGGGTGATGCAGGAGAGTTTCCCAAAGGGTCTGTTTACCTAGAAGTGGGCAGGACAGGGAACTAAGGAGAAGATGGTGATGCTCGGAGAGAAGACATAGGGAGGGGCACTACCACCCCTATACCTCAAGGGGCACAGGCGGGCAGGGCCACCCCAACACTCTGTTGTGGAGTGGGGACTGAACAGGAACTTTGGATCAGGAGATAACTAGAGGAAGAAATACCCTTGTCTCTTCCCTCCTGCTCTCTAATCTCTTGCTGTTGGCCAAGTCCACTTGGAAGCCCAAGGCCGCACAAGCCAGGTCTGGCCTTCTGGGGTGCAGAGCCAGGGCTGTGGGACAGCATGTGGATTGGGGTCAGGAGGGGGAGGAAGAATTTTCAGCACATTCGGTTTTCTTTTTTCTTTTTTTGACACAGAACAAAGCTTGTTCCCTTTGTTTTACAGAAATGGATTCTTTGGAAAGCCAGGAAAAACAAACCCTGCCAATAATTAGATACTGTTTAGAGATTCATTAGAACCAGACTTTGCGCCAGAAGAGAGATTGGCCTGAACATTTTATGAACGTTTACTGTTCCCTGCATTTATTTTGATTAACATTTCTTTATTTCTTTAATTTTATTTTTAAAATATCCTATTCATATTTAACTAGAGCAGGCATTGGATCATTTTGTTCTGTTAGGATTCACACAATGGGAAGAGAACGTCTAAGGCCTTTCCCTTTTATAATTGCTGGAGTGGTAAATTAAGGGACATACCTGGAGCTTCTCCAGCTTTTGAGAAGGTCGTTCTTGACCCCTGGTCTCTCCTCACTCCATGGCTGAGCTGGAAAGCAACAGAGCAGTAGGCAGCCACAATTGCTTTGTTCCCAAATGCCAAAGCACACGGTCACCAAGAAAGAACTTTCGTTTCCTTGGTGAGAGTGCCCCAGATGGAGATGCCAGCGGGTGGAGCGTACAAAAGGAGGGGTTGTGCAACCACACATTCTGTTACCTGTGCAGACTTCTGCAGAATAAACAAGAGAAACATCGGTATGTGTCATACCCAAATGCTCCTTGGAGCCTCGGTGCGAAACTATACTTCCTATAACCTTGGACTTCACTAGAATCCTCTGCACCTTGAAGACTATTCCACTTACATATGGTCTTTATCATTGTGCTGTCATTATGGTGGTGATGATTTGAACTTGTGTGCTCTCCAGCCTCAGCACCCTCTACTGCAACCCACAACCCCTGGGTTGCATGCGGCCCAGGACGGCTTTTAATGCGGCCCAACACAAATTTGTAAACTGTCTTAACACATTATGAGATTTTTTTGAGACTTTAACAATTTTTTAGTTCATCAGCCATCGTTAGTGTTAGTGTATTTTATATGTGGCCCAAGACAATTCTTTTTCTTCCAGCGTGGCTCAGGGAAGCCAAAAGTTTGGACAGCCCTGCTTTACTGCATTCTTGGCTCAGCATACTTTAATGGTCTAAAGGTATATCCATATTCTGTTCACTTTACTGCAAGATTGTGTATATATTTATTGGGTATCCATTATGTGTCACCTGTTATGTGTTCTGAGACAAAGGACAAGGGACAAAAATGCCAAAATTTCTGCCCTCATGGAGCTTCCATCTGGGGTGGGAGATGAGTGGTGAAGACACACACACTTAAGTAGATGTAAAGTATGATAGAAAGCTATAAGTGACAGGTGAAGAAAATGACTGAGGTAAGAGGGATCAGGAGTGGGCGGAGTAGGGTGAGTTGCAATTTTAAATCAAGGTAGAAGTCTTTCAGAAGGTGACATTTGTGCAGCCTCTGAAGAAGGTGCAGGATGGAGCCATGGAGATATCTAAGGATGCATGTTCCAGGCAGAGGGGATGGAAGGGCAGAGGCTCACAAGTGACTGAAATTACACATGCTGGGTGTGTCCAGCGGATGGTGCAGAGTCTGCACTGCTGGAGTAGAATGAAGAAGAGTGTGAGGCAGTCAGAGGGGAACACAGAGCCGGACTGCTGAGGGCCCTAGAGGCCCATGGGGATCTTTAGCTATTACTGTGGGTGGAGAGCCACTTCTTGTTCTAAGAAGTGATGTGACCAGGCTTTTGTTTTTAAAGGAGCAGAGTGCTGGCCTGATTATAAAATGTAGGGGCAAGGGTGGAAAGCGGAAGATTTAGGAGACATAAAATGATTGTAGCCACAACAGGGTGGCCACAAAGGAGGTTGTGAGGAGGCACCATGATGCCTACATTTAAAGGTAACAACAACAACACGTACCTTGAAGGAAAAAACGTGGATGAGAGAGAAACAGAAGACCCCAGGAATCCTGACCTGAGCAGTTACAGGAGTGGCTGAGGCAGCTGGTGGAGCAGGCTCTTTGGGGAGCGGAGCAGGTGTTCTGTTCTGGAAATGTTCATTTTAAGAAGTGTGCTAGGCATTGAAGTAGAAGGCTGCCATCTGAACTTGTTGACAGGTCAGGATTGGAGAAATGAACTGAGGACTCTGCAAGTTTACAGAAGCTTGTATTTATAGCCACGAGCTGGAGGAGAGCCCCCATGGAGTGAGTGTGCAGGGAGAGTCCCTGCAGAGAGCGGCAAAGGAGATCAGGAGCAGCCAGGGGCAGGGGACACAGTCAGCACTGGAAGCTGGTGCTCGGAGTGCCTGGAGTGAGCTGGCAGAACTGAACACTGACAATACAGCGGGTGACGTGAAGGCCCTTGATGACACGGACCAGAGCAGTGTCAGTACTAGTGGGTGCGGACTCCCCATTGGAATGGGTTCGCAAGAGGAGGGGAGAGAAAGGATTGGAGGCACATCATCTGAGAAATTTTCCTATAGTCAAGTGCAAAGAAATAATCTAGTATCTCATAGGAAAAGTGGGAAGGAGAAATTTTACTTGTTAAAGAAAACAGGAATCTCTTTGTATGCTAATTGAAGTTCTTTGTTCACCTGAATTGTATGCTAATTAAAAGGTCTCTGTTCACCTGAATTGACTTCACATGGTCTTTTTTTTTTTTTTTTTACTTACGTAGTACATTTATTCCACTACTTCATTCCACATGTGTCATTAGTAGATGCAGTCATTATTCCGATAGAAAACACAATAAGGTATCTTTGAGTTCTAGTGCTAGTTCATCTATTCATTGGGCACATATAAGTGATTTGGCAGTCCTCAACAAATAAGCTTGTGACATCACTTTGGCTACTATCATATTTGATTGTTGCATTTCATTGTGTAGCTATGAAGACTATTTTGTATGCATTGTTTAGTTTACAGGGCAGTGGGAGTTGTTGTTGAAACATTGTTTGGGGGACAGATAAGATCTCTTCTTCTAGATCTTCTACTTCAGAAATAATTTTTCTTCTTTATAGCCGTGTGACTTAAGTCAGTTAGTTCATGGCTGAAAAAAATGTTAATGGGTCCTGAGTTTGCTGTTTGCCTCATCCTGTTTACTTAATACACAGTGCTATCCTTTTATCTGTGCTATTTCAAGGTCAAGGTTTGGACTTTGGCAGCATGTGGGGACCCTCTGCAATCTGCCATGTGTGAAATTTTGGTGGTTCTAGCTTTGAGGCCTGTCATACTACTGAATACCTCTTGAGCTGGATGAAATCAGTGTTTTAATAATCAGTGTTTTAGAGTCTCCAGACATGATTTTAATTGCAAAGGGCCCTTTAACTCACATCATAGATTTTTTTTTTATATATACCATATTCATTGTAGCATGATTCTTGAGCTAACTCGATCACACGCTCATATTCTGGAATAAAATTGTGCCTTGCTGAGGAATGGTCTTAGCTGAGTCCAAGGACAGAGAGCTGGTGGCTCTTGGCCAAATCCTTGGGCAGGGCTGGCTGAGGAGGGTCTTTCGGGCTGTGATTTAGACTCTGGGGGGATAGTTTCTCTTTGCCCTGGAGAAGGTGGTCAGGGACTTCACAGAACTGTGCCTTGGCCGATTAATGGGCCCCCAACTATTCAGAGCCTGAAAGTGGGGTGCTATATATACTGCATGTTTGTGTCCCCACAAATTCATGTTGAAACCCTAATTAGAGTTAGATGAGGTCATGAGGTTAGAGCCCCCATGGTAGCATCTGTGCCCTTATACTAGAGGAAGGGGTCAGAGCCCTTCCTCACAGTGAGAAGGCAGCCATCTGCAAATCAGGAAGAGGATTCTCATCAGACGCTGAATCTGAGGGCACCTTGATCTCGGACCTCCAGCTTCCAGAGCTGTGAGAAATAAATATTTGCTGGTTAAGTTGGTCAGTCTGTGACATTTTGTTATAGCAAACTGGCTATGACACGGTGGGGTTGCTTATTTCTCTTGTAAGGCAGATTTTAGGGGGAAAGGCACCACTCAGACAACCAAGATTTTATGAGTGTACTTAAAATGAGCTCCCTAACACGAGACCCAGCTTGAAGGGGATCATTCCCACTGGACAAATTTGGGACAATTTGAGCAAAATGTATAAGTAAGGAATGAAATATAAATTTTGAAAAAAACATAAATCCGTGATTCCATACTTATGAGAAATATGGAATTATGTATGTATGGAATAATTTGTATAATGATAAGATAATTTATACAAGTATGGAATAAGAAACAGAGAAACAAATGGGAGAGAGGGAGGGCACTTTGTGCAGTAGAATGCTGAGTACTGGCTGGTAAATGTAGAGAAGGTACTGGAGTGGGAAAATCATCACTCTACAGTTATCACAGTAAGGATTGGATTGGCAAAAGTGATAAGTAGGTACAAGACGCGAAGAAAAATTTTGATGAGGAAGAGGCTATTTGCGTAGACTTAAAGTGTCTCCCCATAGAGTGCTTATAAGTAACAAGAGTAAAGTACGTAACTACATAGCAGAGAACCCCAACTATGCATTGACTGAAATGACCTTGATCAGATTTAGCATCACTGATGAGACCAGGGGGTTGTCGTGCCTGTCAGAGGTGATGTCCCACAAAGAAAGACACAGCTTTGTCTCCATGATGTTCTGGCCAGAGTACGTAAGCAACCTGAGTCTAATGATGAGGAAGCACCAGAAAACGTCAAGTAACGAGCATCCCATTGAAACAAAGAATTGTGTTCTTAAAAAATGCCCATGTTATGAAAGACAGAAAGGCTGGGGAGATGGGACAGCTAATGTAGAACTTGACTGGTGAAGAGAAAAGATGGTCTAATGGTCATTATGGGGTCATTTGGCAAAGTTTGAATAGAGACAGTGGATTACACAAAGAGTTATAGTTATGTCAGTGATAACTTACTGGAATCAGTAAGTGTGCTGTGGTTATGTAAAGACATTCTTAGTCTTGGGAAATAAACACTGAAGTTTTTAAGGGTATATGGCTATGACTTGGGTAAACTTACTCTTGAACAGTTAAGAAATAATGATTGATAGCTAGCTAGACAGCTATCAATAATGGTATCAATAATGGTTGATAGCTAGATAGCTAAATAGATAGAAATTAGATGGATATAGGTAGAAAGTATAGATAGATAAATAGAATGATAAAGGAAATGGGGCAAAATATTGATACAAGGGGAATATGGAGAAAGGGTTTGTGGGAATGATAGGAACTATTCTTGCAATTTTAAAAAATGGACTTTTGAGCTTCTTCTTCTTGCTCGAGGCCTGCTTCCACCTCTTGGAAGTATATTTTCTCTACTTTTTTTTTTCAATAAACTTTTCTTTCACCACTGTAAAAAAAAAATTTTTTTTTTAAACAAAAGCCCCTCTGTTGATTGATTGATAGAGTCACCCATTCATGCAGGATTTATTGAGTGTGGTTCCTAGGTCAGGCCCCATTTTCCATACAGTGAGCCACTCAGACAAGCTGCTGGTCCTCTTGAAGCTTCTGTTCTAGGGGGAGGAGACAGAGTGAAGGAATACACAAAGAGCAACAAGAAAGTAGCAGATGGTAATTGTATTACAAAGAAGGGAAACAGTCATTAAAGTGGTGGTGGGGGTTGATAGGAGGGCTCTTGTTTAGGTCCGGCCCATGGGGGTTACAGAAACCTGATTGAGAGAAGGACTCAGCCTGTATCCATCCAGGAAAGAACATCCCAGGCCAAGGGACCAGCCACTTCCACGGCCCATCAGCAGGACAGAGATGGGTTTGCTTGAGAAACAGAGGACTTTGCGACTCGGGTTAGGGATGGGGAGAAAGTGTCACAAACTTGAGCAAGAGTGGATCATCTAAGACCTTGTTGGCCATACTGAGGAGTTCCCATTTCATTCTGAATAGGAACTGACATTAATGAATTGGTGTTTCCGAAGCTCACTCTGATTACCTCGTGGCATCTGAGTTGTAGGGGACACGGAGTGGGAAAAGAAGCCAGCTTTCTCCAGCAGCCACCAGGCGAGGAGGAAGGCCTGTGTCTCCCTCTTTGTCTGCCCTCCTTGGCCCCCATTGTGTGAGTGTCTGCAGGCCAGGGTGATGTACAAGCACACACTCTCTTCTGTCTTTTATACCAAAATATATCTTTAGTGCAGTCACTCAGTACCTCTCAGCAGCTCTAAAAATTGACCAGATTTCTTTTTTCCAACATTACTTTGACACATGCCAAGAATGACAAAAATGCATCCCTCTCATTTTTTTTCCCTCTTGAGCTACTTTCAGGCCTGAATATTGGGGAAGAATAAATAGAAATCCAGAACACGTTTAAGGGGCCTGGTTTTACAAGGAGAAAACCACCGCGAGGACCCAGAAAGCTACTTGCCGGCTTTCTGGAGCCCCTGGAATGGGAGGGGTGACAAGGGTCATCAGTCCTATGGACAACGGCCCTACATGGAATATTGTAAGAGAAATGAGGGCTGTAGCTTTCCCTGCTTGTTAGTGGAGTCCCACCTCTGTTTTCACTTTGTGCCACTAGCCACCCTTTTCTTGAACTTGGAATTCTGAAGTCTAGGGAGCCAGGCGAATTTAGGGAGAACACTCTATAAATAGCCATTTTTTCCCCCTCCTGCTGTCAGATGCACTGAGGTTTTTCTTTAGCAGGCTGAGAGGGCCCAGTGAATGGGTTCCTGTGGCTCATAGGTGGGTGTTTTGTTCAGGCATCATCTTGCCAGGAAGCAAGCAAAAAAAAAAAAAAAAAAAGTGCAGACTGGAGAAGGGTCTTTCATAGCACCGACTAAGTCTTTAAAGAGTAGACAAGGGGGCAGGAGGGAGGGAGTGTGTGTGTGTATCTGGGGGTGGGCAGATGCACAGTGGGACAGTGGGTGTCCCTTAGAAGGATAACAGCTCTAGTCAGTTACTTTGATGGTTATGAGGAGTATCTTCTCTCTGGATTGACTGTTCATGCACTCCGAATCACTCCTTCACTACAATCTGGAAGCTCAAATTAGGGTCTATGAAGCAGATTCTGGAGGGGGCTTAAGTGGCCCCAAACAGATGCTGGGTGTTGGGGGGGCTTGGTCTGTTATACAGAGCATATGGGAAGAGGAGGGAAGTGTTTTACCAAAGTGGTTTGTGGCATCAATAAGAATCAGAACTAGGGAGGAATGGAATTTTTTTAAAAGAATACATTTGTGTGTGTGTGTGAATTTGCATTTTGTTGAGCAAACAAAATGTTACTGATGAGTCCAGTCTTACTAATTCTTCTTGCAGTGTAAATAGGAGAATCAACAATTAAACATGGTAAATTTAGAAAATGTGAGGAAAAGAAAGCAACATCAGCATATCTATTGCTAATTCTTTTATACAGTAGACTCTGTGCTAACTGGAAATAAAGTAACTGGCAAAATCTTGATCAACTTGAGAGTGCTGTTTGCTTGAGTTCTAGTTAATGGAGAGTCTACTTACATTTATTCAGCATCTTTCAATCCCAGTGGGTGCTGGTTAATTGAGAGTCTACTGTATATCCTTAGTGGTATTAAATGATCCTCTTGTGAACATGAGTTTGATTTTTAGATGTAGCCACAATTGTCAAGCAGGAAGAATGTGTGAGATCTCACTGCCTGTTGCCATTTATGGTGAAACAAGGCAACAAAAGACATGATTGTACAACCTTGCAAATATATTAAAAATGTTGTATTGAACACTTTATATGGGTCAGTTGTGTGACATTTGAATTATATTTGAGTGAAACTTAGAAAAAAGGCAGCAAAAGAGTAATAGTCAGGTAGGTTTGACTATGAAGAAAGCAAATGTAGAAAGTTACATGGAAACAATACATGCAAGTGTGCACTTATGGTCTCCATGGGATGTGGTCCACTCATTAAACAATTTGATGTTGGCCAAAAGGTACATATACTAGACTAAAGGAATAGCTCTCAAAACCATAAGCATATTCTCTTCTGGAATTTTAGTGAAGTCCAATGCCTTTGGAGAGCAGTTTGATTTTTGGAAACCATTAAAATGATTAAAAGGTAGGTTTGGGGATTAAATGAATGATCAAGCTGAGAAACATCAACACAATAAATATAATAATCACAGAATGCTCTAATGTAAGACAGCAGACATTTTCTTTTGGGAGATCCCATATACTGACTTCATAACGACCATCTTTTTCACCAGTGAAATTAGTTTTCCACCACCAAAATTCAGTGCCGCTAAATTGTGATTTGTGAACAACCTATGTAGTTAGTCTTCACTGGGTTCCTCCGGAAGCACACCTGAGTCAAGCCACTGAAGGGACTTCACTGCAGGTGACCACTGTGAGCAACTGAGGCTCAGTGTCACTGGGCAAGTCGAAGAGCCTCTGTGGAACGTGCCACAGACTTACCCAAGGCAAGGAGCAAGGAAGCCCAGGAGTTTGCCTGCTGATTTCCATCTGTCATCTGTTGAGCACTGTTTCTTGGGGTATTTGTTGGCATTGCTGGCCTCCCCTGCGCGTGAATGAGTGTGCCTTTCCAGCCTGGAACAGAGCACTCGGGCAGAGTTAGAGGTGCGAGTGAAGAGCATCTGCTGGGGGTGGGGGGCAGGGGCTGGAGTGTCTGGGACGTACGCACAGGGCACTAACAGCATCGGCCACTTTAGTCTCAGTCCACGCTGTACAACAGTGTCCTCTTCTATGATGCTCAATAAATATGCTGTACAGTAAGAGAGCCACTGGAAACTTGACATATGAGTAATATGACCAGAGAACTAAATTTTAAATTATATTTAATTTTAACTAATTTAAATTTAAATGACTGCATATAGCTAGTAGTTAGTATCATGAACAGCGAAGGTCTAAAAACATTAGAAAATGGGGATGCTGGGATTGCTTAGTGGTTGAGCACTTGCCTTGCAATCATGAGGTGCAGGATTTGATTCCTGGCCCTGGCTCATGCAGCCCCATATGCTGAACTGTGGTGCAACTGGTAACTGCTGGGATGACTCAGTGGCAAAGGTTCTCACCTCCCATGCAGGAGGCCCCCAGTTCAGTTCCCACCCTATGCAGCCCCACATCCACCTGTGTGGAATGAAACCATGTCACAACTAATGATGTACAGCTGTGGAGACCTCTCTGGGCCCTCCCCCCTTCTCTCTCTCTCTCACCTTCTCTCAAAACAATAAAAAATAAATCTTTAAAAGTATATATTAGAAAATAAATCCTTCAGTCTCATAATCTCAAAGTCACAAAGTTGGGTGTCAAGATGACTGGAATAAAATCAGCAATATCTAATGATGTCTTTTCATGGCTCCTTAGATTTTCAGTTTTTTCCACTTTATTTGGATCCAGTTTCTTGTAGCTGATAAGTAGGACTTGGTGTGCTAGCCAAAGATAACTACTACTTAACGCAATTCTACAAGTTTTTCTTTTCAAGATTTATTTTATTGTTTTTGATGGAGACAGAGACAGAGAAAAGGGGGAGGGTCCAGAGCAGTCTCCATAGTTGCAGGTCATCAGTTTTCTACATGGTTTCATTCCACACAGGTGGGCGGGGGCTGCGCAGGGCGGGAGCCAGGTTGGGGACCTCCCACATGGGAAGCACACACCATTTCAGCATATGGGTCCGCACAGGCCTGGCCAGGATTCGATCTTCAGTCCCCGGGGCTATAAAATGAGTGCTTAACCCGCTCAACAAGTTTTTCGATGACTGCTGTAGGGAATTCTTGATACCCTGAATGCTAGCTCTGAAAACAGAGAAAGGCAACATGGAGAACCTTCAAAGATAGTTATTGTGCCTTGTAGGACTGCCCAGGCTTGACTCAATCCAGGTCCAGGCAGCTCAGGTAAGTATGGTTGCAAGGGGGTTACTGGGATTATTTACGTGGTTTGATACCTGTAATGGAAAACAATTACAGTGGCTAGGGAATTTTGTTACGTCCTTTTTATTAATAGCTTCATTGTATTGGCCAGCTGTTTACTTTTAGGGTGATATGATTGAAGCTGTCCATCAGGTCACTGGGTTAAGGACATTTAGAAGATTATTCACATCTGTTTCTGAAAAACAGACTGAATTTTCAACAGTTAACTTTTATTGAAAACAGGTAGCAACAATATAGAACATAAATGACAAATGTATAGGACACATGACGTTTCCAATACCAGCTTTCTCCCCTTCCTTGTGCAAGGCAGACATTGCTAACCAATCACAGTGCTCTTGTGGACCCAAGATAGAGCCTCTGTGTCTTTCTAAATACAATACTCCTGGCAGATACTGCAAATCAATCAAGATTAGTATGT
>PVKE010006157.1:44562-55738 GCA_004027555.1 Craseonycteris thonglongyai
AGAAGGGGGAAGGCCCAGAGCAGTCTCCATAGTTATATGTCATTAGTTGTGACATGGTTTCATTCCACACAGGTGGATGTGGGACCGCATGAGGTGAGAACTGAACTAGGGGCCTCCCACATGCAAGGCAAGAACCTTGCACAATTCAGCATATGGTTTTGCACAGGACAGGGCTGGGAAATGAACCCCGAACCTTGTGATTGCGAGACAAGTGCTCAACCACTGAGCTATCCTGGCATCCCCTTAAAGAGAATTTTAATAGATTCTTGTTTTTTCTTGACTCTAGGGATTGAGGGCACTAACATTACAGTCTATGTCCCCTCCCCTGGCCTTATCCTTCAGTCTGGAGCTTGGAAAACTGTGCCTGTTTTTGTAAATAAAAGTTCATTGGACACAGCCACATCCATTTGTTTATGTGTTGTCCGTGGCTGCTTTTTTGGTTTAAGAGACTGCATGCTATGCAAAAGCCTAAAGTATTTACTAGCTGCCCCTTTATAGGAAACTTTCTGTGCGACCTCTGCCCTAGATTCTACTTTTGTCCTTTGTATAGGAAGACAAGCTGTCCTTCCTGTTGGCACAAGGCATAGAGTTAGATTTGCCTGTGCTTATCTTCTTCTGAAGTTGGTAAAGTTGGTGAACCTTATTGATCAGGAAACTTCCAATCTGTAAAATATATATGAACTTGATATGTGGCCACGGTGCAAACTTTTTAACCACAGCACATCGTAGTTACTTAATTACAGAGACTGAATTTCTCATGCACACTCACGTGAGCTTGGGATAACTTGGCCTTGGGGTCACATTTTGGACAGCCACTTAGCATGTGGCCTTAGTCCAGTTGGCCTCTGAGTCTCTGGTTTTCCATCCTTAATATGAGAATATTAAATCACAGTCCTTGCATGTGGCTATTGAGATAACATTGCAGTGAGCTTTAAACAAGAAAATGGATTGAAAGTGCTGATCTTAGTGCCTCACAAATATTAAAAGTCCATAAATGGTAGCTCTTCTTGTTTTAGCAGATAGGTGATGACAGTGGTCGGCAAACTGCGGCTCGTGAGCCGCAGTTTGCCGACCACTGGACTAGGAGAATGGGCGTGCTCAGGACAAGCTCATATCTGCCATGTGAATGTCTTGTGAAAAGATTCTCCATTCATACTTTGACAACCCTATTGTATTAGGGGCTCTAGCTGTGTAACAAGCTAATCCAAAACTCAGTTGTTTGAAACAATATGCATTTACTATGGCTCATGAGTCCGTGGTCAGCTGGGCAGTTATGCTGATCTAGGTTAGGCTCAACAGAGATCAGCTGTTTGTTTATGTTGTCATCTGGTGGTCAGCTGTGGGCTGCCTGCTCTATGTGTCTTGAGGTCTATGCTAAGAAATGACACAGCATCAGTTCCATCACATTCTCTTGGCCAAATGAAGTCAACAAGGACAGAGTGAAGTCAAAGGATAGCTCCACCAAACGATGGGAGGAGCTGAAAAAGCAGATTGCAATGAAGAGATGAATAAAGAACTGGAAACATTTTTGCAATTCATCTCTCATGTTGGCTTCTTCACCAAGACAATAGGAAATGAATCAAGAAATCACAGGCACCACGCCTTTCATCCATATGGACTGTTACAGTCAGGTATCTAGATACTTCTAGCCACTACTGTTTAAGTTTATAAAGAAGACAGTGCATCTACAGTCTTTATCTTTAAAACAAAGAAGCTATGAAATGAAACTTTTGCATTAGGAAGTCCACATGGCAAACCCAAACTCTCCCTTGCCCTTCCACTTGTGGTACATACTTTGGCCAGCAAAGCCTTTGACGTGACAGGGTTTAATTTGGGGCCTGTCTCCCGCAGGTTCTGTCATGTAATAAGCTCAGCAAACCTCAAGGTCTGTTGCCTGGTTGCACATTGCATTTCTTTCTCTGACATTTTAACAAGCACCATGGCCCTTGGATTCCTTTCTGAAGGAGCCCTCCAGCCTCTACTTCTCAGCCTTGTGAAGCTCCCAGAGTCTGTGACTGTACATTGTTGCCGAGGTCACTTGAGAAGTGAAAATCCTGGCTGGATAGTGCGCTGTCATAGCCTCTGAGAGCAGGCAGTCCTCGCTGACCTGCTGGGTTGATCTCATTGGCTATTTGATTTCAGCCATTTGTTTGGGGCTGGACTGTTAAAAGCATGCGGTGTTCAAGAGCTTGAGCTCTAGAGTCAAATAGAACGTGGAAACCTGGCTCCACCATGTGCAGCGGTGTAACCTTGGGCAAGATGCTGACCTTGACGGGCTTTAGTATTTACATCCATTAAATGGGAGTAATTACAGTGCTTCTGATATGGGGCTGCGAAGAGGGTGTGCGTTAAAACTGGTGATGCATCTGATTTCAGTGTGAAGAATCAGCACTCACCCCGTGATAGCTCTGACTTTCAAGATTCTTTTTATGGGTGTGACTCCATTGTAGTGATCCTCTTGGCAGTTATTAAGTCTCAGCTATATGCCTGGCTCCACCTTTTCAGTGGGTTCCACTGCCTTTCTCAGACCAGGTCCCCATTTTAGTGGAAACGTCCAAAGGTTGCCATGAAGATGTCATTTCTGATTTGCACAGGGACTTTCCACATTTTGAAGGGGGTGGTTCTCTTCAGAAAAGGAACACTGGCCAAGCCTTAAAAGAGCTATAAACTTGCTGAGTAGTGGAAAGGCATTCTTGGACTTAGAGCTCCCCAAAAAACCAGACCCTGCTTGTAATGAACTTGAATACTTCCAGAGCTTCATGTTACATGCCCCCCCACCCCCCTACACACACACCATTGTATTGCCATGGGGAGTTTGTTGGGCCGTAGCTATGGTTAGGATGACTGTGTTCAGTCCTCTTCCTTATTGTGTGGGCCAAGTTTTAGTGGGGGGGGCAGTTGTGTTTTTTTCCCCAGGTACCTGTTTTGTTTTTCTTTTTCTTCTGCTCAGCATCTGTGTGGGTGTTGGCACTGCAGAAGGAAGCTTGTAAATAAATATACTTGATGAAGAATTCATGAGAATATTCATAAGCTATCTCTGAGTCTATATAACAATTAATAGGAGAACAAAATGTTATTTCATTACTCAGCTATTTAGCTATTTGAAAATTCTGATAGTTCCTGTTTTATAAGGAAACATAAAAGGAACAAGTTAGGAGAACCAAATGAACGTAAGAAGGTAGGACAGTGTTAGAAGAAACAGAAATTGTTAAATAAATGTTGGCATTCCCATTTCGCTTGGCTTCCACATGGTGTTTCCGGGAGACCTGCCATGATCTACCTGCTGGGTAGAACTGTGTTCTTAACCCATGGCTGCAAGGTTTGCCAAGCACTGAGGGCTGAGGGCCAGAGACCAGTGGGGGTGAGGACAGGCTGAGCTGTAGACAGCCTTTGTGCCATCCCAACCGGAGCTGAGTTGCTTGGATGCAACTCTGACTTAGAAACACTTTAAGGGTTGATCAGTCGTGTTTATCCAACAGTAGATTGGGTAAACGTAGGCTTAGGGGTTCCAGGTGGAAATTAAGTGAATTGTATATAGTTCTCAAAGGACTTGTGATCGTTTGTGAAGCAAGAGCTATTTGATGAAGTGATGTCCTCAATGGGACCTTGAACCTTGCATGTGCTTTGCAGCCCATCTGTTACTGGGACTTGGGACATGTACAGGACCCAGATCTTGAGGTTTGGGGTGATATTATGGGTTGAATTGTAGCCTCCCAAAAGATGTTGGTGACCTAATCCCCAGTACCTCAGAATGTGACTTTATTTGGAGATAAGGTCTTTGTAGAACTAATCAAGTTAAAATGAGGTCATTGGACTAGGTCCTAATCCAGCATGACAGGAATCCTTTTTGAAAGGAGACATTTGGACACAGACACATACAGGGAGATTACCATGAGAAGATGAAGGCAGAGATATGGGTGATGTTTCTACAAGCCATGGAATGCCAAAGATTGGCAGCAAACCACCAGAAGCGAGAAGAAAGTGATAGAACAGATCCTCCCCTCACAGCCCTCAGAAGTACCCAACCTGGCCAACACGTTGATCTTGGAATTCTAGCCTCCAGAACTGTAACACTATAAATTTTAATTGTTTAAGCCATCTAATTTGTTGTATATTTTTGAGGCAGCCTTAGCAAACTAATATAGCTGGCTTCATGATAACGGTTCTGGAAATTCTCCTTGATCACCCCACTGTACTGTTGATAGCACCCCATAGCCTGTGCAAAAAGGATGGGTGAGGTGAGGAAAGAGCAGTGATAAAGCTTAGGGACCAGGTATTTGCAGGTCTACACAATGAAGCTCGGAACTACTGAGCAACTGAGATTCATATATTTCTCATAAACACCCAGAAATAATACGCTGTCCAGATTTCTGCCTCTTGTCATCTAGATTTTTCTATGTAAATGATCATGATAATATTATATAAAAAACACAATTGTATGGTGTGATTCATGGTGGGGGAGTGACACAGATGCACAGGCCACCCTTAGCCTTCACCACCACTGAATGAAGGTTTCCCTGGGCCCTTTTTATGAGGGAACTAGGACTCCAGAGGGTAGAGTGACTTGCACAAGGTGAATGACAGAACCAGAGTTCAAGACCAGGACTCCATACTTGTGGGATGTGTGATCTCCCTCACTGTTCTGTAGGAGAAATGCACTGTTGCCACCTGGCTAGGATCACCTGGAGGGTTCTGAAACTCCTGATGCCTGGTCCACCCTCAGAGGGCCAAGTCACTTACTCTGGGAGGTAGCCTGGGCATGGGGAGTTTTTAGACTTCTTAGTTTGAGACCCACCTCAATAGGTAGACTAACAGAGTATTTTAGAATGGAATTTTTAAGTTGGCTTACTGAGATGTTCTCACAGAGGTTGGTGAGAATCCTCTGGGAAATTTCTCCTTGAACACAGATGTTGGGACCCCCAACAAGATATACTAGATCAGAATTTCTACGAATGGCATCCAAGAGTCTGTACTTTAGAAAGAGTCCAAAAGTCATTTGAGGATCATACAAATTTGGGTTCTAGAGTGTGTTCTAAGCTATTCTAGGCTGTGAAGGGCTTTATTGTCTTCCCAAAAGCCTGTGCTGTGACACCCTATCTAATGACCTAGGGAGCATGGGCCTCTGTTCATTTCAAAGATTCTAAAGGCAAATATTAGAGTGTCCCTCTAGAAAGAACCGGGACACACTCCTGCACTCAGTAACTGGGTATGCCTCCCAGCCACCCAGGAACCCTGTTTTGGAATTTTACAGAGTTCTATGGAAACCTTTCAAATGGAAGCAGTTTCTCATTTCATAAACCCACAGAATGCAGCCTTTTTAATGTCATTTGGCTGATTTATTTGTTATACAAATGAAGAAACTGAAGCCTATAGAGCACGTGGCCACCTAGCTAATCTCGGAGAACGGAAGTCTATGATTGGAGACTTCTTGTGCCAACTGTGCATGATGTTTTTCTCATTGTGTCTGGATTCATGACTCTGAGCCCATCTGGCTGCAATGCACTGGCCACATCTCTGAGAGGTCTGCATTCAGGGTTGGGCCCATCCTGCAGGAGTCACCATGATGTGGTGACAAGCAAAGCTATTCTTGGCCAGGACCTATGCTAGAACCTGGGGTAGAGGTGGGTTGTGGGGGATCTGCCCAACAAGAGCAAGAACATGCTCCACAATGCATGGCACAGGGCAAAAGGCATCAAGGGGTCCATTCTGCATGTTCTGTGGAATGAATGGCATGGCCCTCTCTGAAAGGTTGCCCATACCACTGTGGGCAGCTTCTAGTTCTGCATCCTTTAGACCTGTACATGTCATTTTACATATAGCAGGGACCTCCTGTCCTAATGTCATTCATTGTTCCTTGTAGAAATGAATACAACATTCAGGCTTGGAATTTTAAGATCTAGATTTCAACTCCACTCATTAATTGCATTGGATTAATTCATTAGGCTTTCTGGGTTTCCATTTTCTCATCTCTCTACTATACATTTTCAGGGCATTTGTGAAGAGTAAACAAGATAGTGAGCATCAAAAGCACTTTAAAGCTTCAAAAATTTTAGTTGTTGTTGCTGGAATGTTGGTCTGTATTGGGTTGAAATGGAAATTGGTTTGTGCCTACAAGAATAATTAAGTACCAGTTTCTATTTGTGGTTCTGGCTTTTTTGTGTCAGCCTTCAAATAACTTAGTAATATGATGTCCTATACATTGAATTAAGCTGATTATCTCTCTGTTCTTCCAAAGTTTAAACTCCAAGACAGATAATATTGGCAGTGACAAAGGTAACTGGGCCATTGGGCAGAGCAGGTCCATTAATTAATCAGTCTTTACATCTTGCCAAAGCACTGTGGGAAACTTGAACGGAGCCGTGTGACACCTGTACTCTTCTCTGTGAACCCATCATGATAAATTTCTGCTGAGTTGGCCATGTTAATGTTTAGACAGATTCAAATGATCAAATTTAAGATCATATTCAATTATAGGACAACCATACATTTGAATATTGGCAACGATTAAAAATTAAGTTGTTGAATATTGAGTGACATGAAGACACATTCATGATAAATGTCTAAGGTGCAAAAAGCAAGTTATAACATGGAAAAATATGTACTAAATGTTATGAATTGATTTCTAGTGTTAGAAAAAAGGTATTAAAAAAAACTTTTCTGTGTATCTGTTGTTATTTTTCAATGAAATACTAATTCTACCTCATGAATGTGGCTTCATGGTAGAGATAACGCTTGAGTTGGGTCTTTATGGATGTGCAGGAATTTGAAAAGGCAGAAGGGGCCATTCTTGGTAATGGGAGTAACATTTGTGGAGGGTCAGAGGAATGAAATTCTATGGCCTGTTCTAGAAGTAGCCAGCAATTCAGATTGGACACATACAGATGTTTGACCAGCTGGTGGTTGCAGTGAGGTCTGGCTGGGACAGAGCAAAGGATTTAGGAGTGTTGTGAAGCAATGATGGATAAGTTCAATGAAGCCAGATTGTGGAGAACTTCATAGGCCTGATAGTCGACTTCTCATACAAAAAGCGAAAGGGGATTTTGATGTGATTTTATAGGTGTTATATGCTTGGTAATAATATTGGGGCCTAAGGGGGTTTGCCCCTGCTATGCTTTCCAAAGTTGTTGGTTCATAGACCTCACCTGCACCCAGTACTGATCTGCAAGTATTTTGGACCTCTATTGTGCCATAGTCATAGAAACAAGCCCTGGTCTCTGAGCTTGCAAAGAATCATTGTGGACTTAACTTCTGAGCATTGGCTTTGGGGTTGGGGAAAGTAGCTGAGTATCTGTGGACACCTCATCTTCATTGAAGAATCGTAAACAGGACAATGGCCAAAGATGAAGAGAGCAATGAACATAAAACAATAAATCGTATTAGTATATTATTTTAAAAATTTGCCTCTTAATTTACTTTTAGCCTTCTCATTATTTCTAAAGCTTACTACTAATAATATGATTGAGTATATACCTGGCTGGGTTTCTAGTGGAACCACCACTTCATTTCTGAACACTACTTATAAGCATTCTTAATTCTAATTTCTATACCTATAGATAGAGTGAAACAAGTTAGAGCTTTGCTTATGTACATAGTTTGGTCTTGGGTTGGGTTTCCCAAGAATCAGACTTTGAGAATAGGATTTGAGTTTAACTAGTTTATTTGAGAGGTGACCATCACTCAAGAAGCACTGGTAGGGGAGTAGGAAGTGAGACAGACAAGGGAAGGAATTCAACAAAGGATATACAAATAAGTAGATCATCTATTTGGGCAACAGGGGTTCAACCCACCATTGGTTGAAGGTTACTTCTGGGAGAATTAATTCCCCAGCATTCTTGGGCTTCTCTACATAGTAGGCTGGACTTACTTTGTGGCCAGAGAAAGCTCTCAAGGAAAAGTGGATACTAAGGGAATGTAGGTGGAGCACCTACTACTCCATGTCACATGGAAGGCTGAACAATAAAAGTAATGATGAGAAACTAGATGCTTTTCTCCTAAGATCAGGAAAAAGGCAAGGATATCCACTCTCATCACTTTTATTCAACACCATATTAGAAGTCCTAGACAATGTAATAAAACAAGAAAATAAAATAAAAAGGTATACAGCTTTGGAAGGAAGAAATAAAACAATAAAACTTTTTATTTGCAGATGTCATGATTGTATATAAAATCTCAAAGACGCAACAGAAAGCAACAAAAACAAACAAAACAAACAAAACAAAAACAACAATCTCATGGAACTAAGAGATTATAGCAAAGTTGCAGGATAGAAAGAAAAA
Source organism: Craseonycteris thonglongyai (assembly GCA_004027555.1). Classification (NCBI taxonomy): domain Eukaryota; kingdom Metazoa; phylum Chordata; class Mammalia; order Chiroptera; family Craseonycteridae; genus Craseonycteris; species Craseonycteris thonglongyai. The sequence continues at coordinate 52,839 of PVKE010006157.1, forward strand.
GTCAGTTGTTTTTATATAGATCAGTAACAAATAATTGAAATCTGAAATAAAAAAAACATGTACATTAAGAGCAAAATAATGAAATACTTCAATATAAACCAAATAAAACATGTACAAAATATCTATGAGGAAAACTAGAAAACTCTGATGAATGAAATCAAAGAGGTAAATAAATGGAGAGATATTCCATGTTTATGGATAAGAAAATTCAATAGCATTAAGATGCCACTTCTCCCCAACTTGATCCTGACTAGATTCAATGCAATCCCAATCAAAATCTATGCAAAGTTATTTTTATGGATATTAACAAAGTGATTCTAAAGTATATGTGGAGAGGTTAAAACCAATAACCAGTTCAATAATGAAGGAGAAGAACAAAATCAGAAGACTGACACTACATGACTATAATGCTTACTATAAAGGTACAGTAATCAAGACAGTGTGTTATTCACCTGAAACTAATATAATACTTTATGGAAGTTGTTAATTAATTTTTGTTGTTTATTAAAAAAAGAGAGTGTGTGATATTGGTGAAAGACTAGGCAAATAGATCAATGAAACAGAATAGAAAGCCCCCAACTTGAAAGCAAACAGGATGTTCTTCAATAGGCAAGTGGTTAATCAAACTATGGTACATCTATACCATGGAATATTATCCAACAATAAGAAGAAATGAGCTGTTAATCCACAAAAGGACATAGAGGGACCTTAAAAACATATTGCTAAGTGAAATAAGACAACCTGTAATCATATATACTGTATGGTTACAAATTTATGACAGTCTGGACAAGGCAAAATTATAGAAACAGTAAAAATATCAGTGGTTACTTGGGATAGAGGAAGAAAGGATAAATAAATAGAACATTCATTCACCTGTATAAGATTTTTAGGATGGTGAAACTATTCTATATTCTATATGATACAGTACTGATGGATACATGACATTATGCATTTGTCAAAACCCATAAAACTATACAACACAAAGAGTGAACCCTTATGTAAACCATGAACCTTAGATAATTATAATATATCAAAATTGGTTCATCAATGCCAATATTAATAATAGGGGAAATGAGTGGGGGAATGAGGGGACATTTGGAAACTCCCAATTGCATTTTCTTCTCAATTTTTCTGTAAACCTAAAACCTTTTTCTAAAAAGATTTATTGTTTTTGAGAGAGACAGAGAGAGAGAGAGAAAGAGAGAGAGAGGGGGGGGGAGAAGGGGGGAGGGCCCAGATCAGTCTCTATAGTTGTACATTATTAGTTGTGACATGGTTTCATTACACACAGGTGGATGTGTGGCTGTGCGGGGCGAGAACTTTTACCACCATGCCATCCTGGCAATTACCAGTTGCTTCACAATTCAGCATATGGATTTGCCAGAGCCGGGATTCAGTTCCTGGACCTTTCGGTTCTAAGGCAAGTGCTCAACCTGCTGAGCTATCCTGGCATCCCCCTAAAAACCTTTTTTTTTTTTAAGTCTACTAATAAATGAAAAAACAAAAACAAAAAACTAACCACTAAGTTGGTTGGAGTTTTAAAAAATTAATATTTGTGAGTAACTAACATAAAATGAGTTTAGAGCAGGGTCCATAAAAATGATTTTAGTGTGAAAGATGAAAGGGTGACATTATGGAGATCTATGTTGGGGACTTTCAGGAGTCACTCACGCCTGAGTCTCACCCTGCCCAGCCTGTGTCTCAGGAGCTAATGGACTTCAGATAAAGTATCACTCATCTTTAGACTTCTTGATGAGAGGAGAACACCGATAACTGCCTGGGAAGGGCCTTGTGACCAGAGGGGAATCCACAGGGGAAACCCTGAGAAGAAACCTCAACTAAGAGAACCACACAATGCAGAACAACACCCAAAGATTAGAGAAAAAAGGGGAGAGCAGGAGAGGAAAAGGGAAGCAGCGGTTCGGGGGCAGAGACTCGGAGCGCGGCCCAGGGCTGGCAAAAACAAAGGGGGATTGGGGGACTACGGTCAAAGTGGAGCTGGATCGGGGGCAGGCTGGAAGCCGAGACCTAGGGAGCGTGGAAGCCCCACAAGACTGTGGACAATTTAACATCCGAACTCAAGGGACAGCACACAGTGCCCTAATCAGATCACAGAGCCTAAAGTGGAGCAGGGACTGTGGAGCAGGGCGGCTGCACTTCCCGGCGGGCGGGGTGAGAGCAGGGCACCAGCCCACAGCAGCTCAGCACCCCTGATTTACGGAGGAGAGTGACTGTGAGGGAGCGCCTTCTGAGGACAGGGCTCTTGGAGTGAGGGCTGGGGCTTGAGTGGGCATAGCTGCATTGGACGTGCTTGGTGTGAATCCGGTGGTCTCAGCAGAGCCGGGAGCGTAGAGCGGCTGCCGCCCAAGCTACGGCCTGTGCGCACAGGGCTTTCGGTGCCCTGCCCACTGGGCCGCTGCGGCACCGCTGCCTGTGCGCGGGACCGGCTTTCGGCGCCCTGTCCACAGGGCCGCGGCAGCACTGCTGCCTGCTCGCGAGCGTGCAGGGACTGCGCCGCTGACCAGGGCCTCTGCCAAGCCCCAGCCCATCCAAGTGCTGCCCTGCGGGCGTGCCTTATAGATACAATTGAAGGAGGGGCAGCCAGGAGGAGGAAAGACCAGAGCTCCTGTGCCCCGCCCCCACTGAACCACCAGCCCCCCTACTGAAAGAGGAATCTGCTATTGTGTCTCAGGCCCACCCAAGCTCCTACTCACATGCCCCCACCCCTGGCCACACCTTTACTACCCTGCTATCTAACAGCTAAGACAGCAACCTGAAGTGCCCCAGGACACAGAAGCTGTCTGCTTCCCCCAACCCTCTCCCAAAATCTCCTTCTCCCACAACTGAGTCCAAAAGAAAAAATAAAGAGAAGCCCATCTGATAGGCAAACCCCCAGAGGG
>PVKE010006158.1:0-55639 GCA_004027555.1 Craseonycteris thonglongyai
CCTTCCATAGTGGCTGTACCAGTTTACAGTCCCACCAGCAGTGTATGAGGGTTCCTTTTTGTCCACAGCCTCTCCAGCACTTGTTATCCCTTGTCTTGTTGATTATAGCCATTCTAACAGGTGTAAGATGGTATCTCATTGTGGTTTTTATTTGCATCTCCCTAATTGCTAGTGATGTGGAGCATTTTTTCATATATCTCTAACAGATTTTTGAATGTGGAAAGGCGGCCTGGTGCTCAGCTTAGGGTCTTAATGAAAAGCTTACCTGAGGCAGAGAATAAATTAATATGATTTTGGACGTTAGCAGTCATCAGCTAGTGGGAAGAGAATAGGGAGCAGGGATGTCCAAGAGGGAAAGCTGGAAAGGTACCAACAGGTTGGGCCCAAAGGGACAAACTTGACCTTCTCCATGTCAGGGGATGACAAAAGCTTTTTTAGGACTGTTATGTCAGGCAAAATGTTACTGTATGACTAATTCATTCAGCAGATATTTATTGAGTATTTGTTCCATGTCAGGCCCTAATGTTAGGCCCCAGGACTAGAATAATAATTTAAGGAAAGAAAAAGACAAAATCCTTAACTTCCTGGTTGTTAATTTCTGGTAGAGAGCAGGATATGAACTCAACAAATGCACTTGGATTATGAGTTAGTCTTTGGATCAGGAAGAAATTGTTCAATGTGGGACCCTCTCTAAACTGGGGAAAAGGGGGGACAAGGGGAGCTTTTCTAAGGAAGTGATTTCTGAGCTCAGGAATAAAGAATGAGCGAGGTGACATAAGAAGTGGAGGGAAGAACATTTCTGAGCGATGACAGCGGGCGAGAGCAATAGACACGCAGCTGGAGCAGAGTGAGCGGGAAGGGGGATGGACTGAATGAGGTCATCGGATTAAACAGGGATGAGATCATGCAGGGTCTTGTAAGTTGTGCTGAAACATTTTTATTCTAGTCTATGCGAAATGGAATTTTCTGGAAGCTTTTAAATAAGCTAGGGGTGTGATCCACTTTGAGTTTCTAAAAGCTCCCTCTGCTCTTTGGAGAATGAGTGAATGGACAATTGGATGATGCCACAGGCGAGACGGATGGCACATGGCTCGAGTTGTGGCGGTGGAAACAGACAGGCTTAGGAGCGCACAGCTGGTGTGCATGAGCAACTACCAACAGACATGAATCAGGAGTTCTCTCACAGCTTCTCCCTTCAGGCAGCCTCGCTGCTGTACGACCTGAAGAGGTATGCTGTACACCTATCATTGCCACGCTGACTAGAGAAGGGATGACACACATTAGACCTGTCATCTGAGTGAGGAATGAGGATGGTTTCCTCCTTTTGTGGTGACCACTGCCCACAGGGACCCCTGCCCTCCCGCCCCTGCTCTTTTTAGGTCAAATGCACACGCAGAGAGTGGCTTTTCTTTGACTGGTATTTCCATTTCCACTTGGCTCTGATTGAGCTGCTCTGCTGGTCTACTCCTTTCTCCTCAACACCTTTTCAGGAACTACCCACCTTTTACTACCATTTTCCAGACTCTCATGCGACGTGTGGTTTCCCAGCCGCCCACGCTGGGCCCCTTTCTGTCCATTGCGCACTGGGGTTCACTTACTGTGTGGGTCCAGAGAAGTCACAGAATTTCCACAGTCAGAATGTGGAGTTGAAGGCAGGGAGAAGACAGAGTGAGGCTGTGAAAATACCCTGCTTGGAGTAGGAGAAATGTAAATGGAAAACACTTACCAAGAGAAGGCTTTTATAGCATCTGCATTATTATACTAACAGGAGTAAATTGTATTTTGATTGTGGCCAGTTGAAAAATTACATCCTACAAGGATGAGGCATATAATCGGCTTAATCGTTTGCTGATCCCAGGACAATTTTATCACAGTGTATTGGGAGGGTGCAAATAACACGGCGTTTATTCCATTCTTAGTAATTTAAGTGTCACTTTGTTAAATGAACTTGAAGACAGATTTGCATTACTTGAATGCAGGCTTTCCAATAATATAACACTTTATTTTCCTCTTCCGGTACCAAGCCGATGGCTTAATATAAAAAGCTAGTGGTTAAATTCAAAACATTTCCCCAAATGAATGTCTTTCAATGCTCTGATTTTTTTTTTTTTTTTTTTTTTGCTTCTGGTGTCCACTTTATTTTCAAAGTCTCCCTAAATGTGCTAGTTATTAAGCTATTGTCTGTCAACCCACTCCTCTCAAAACCCACTAGCATATTATTTTATGGTCCAGAGGTTTGGACTCTGCAAATTACTTTGTCTTGGCCAGCTGCTTCCCTGAAAGACTCTGCCAGCAGGGGGCGCTAGAGGGAGATGGTGCGCTTTGCGGGGTGGGATCGAGTGCTGGTTCTTTCCTGTTTGCTACCTGTTCCTGTAGTGTCACCCCAGCTTCATTTCGTCACTCATGCAGCAGCAGTTCATTCAAGTAGCTGCAGTTGAATCCAGTTTGTAGTTTTTCCAGCGCTCCCTAAACCAGCTTCATCTCCCTTTGTCAGCACCAGCCGGCCTGCGCTCCCTGCTGGAAGTCTGGGTCCCCGCTCTGCTCTGCTCCGTGGGGTCCCGTCTTCAAGCTTCCACATTTACATAATCTCAGCCTCCAGTCCTAGGGGAGGTAGGTGCTTCCTGAAGTTGCTGCCTCTATGAATCTTAATGGTCCCTGTTTGCCTTTGCAGCTCCTCAACACCTTATTAATAGTTCTTTATGTTAAATTATCTCTGTGAAAATAACTGAGGTGGTTCTCATCTCCGGGGTGGACACGGAGTGACACATCCATGTCGTGGAGCCACTGAGAGTGACTGGTATTTGTGGACTTCGATGTTTCATTCTCTGAATGCTGTGACCTCACTGACCAGGACTTGTTCCTGAGATGGATACTTGTCACTTCCGTGACGAGGAGACCACACTGCAGTCGGGTACAGCTGATGCTGGCTGACATCCTCTGGCTGGGCGAAACTTTTCCTAAAGGAGCTGATAATATAAAAAGAATTTAAGCGTTGGGTTTGAGTGACTGCAGCTCAAGCCCTCGGTTAGCTTTCAGAAGCAGTCATTATATTTCCCGTGGCCAGAGTTATCCCACAGAACTCAAGGAAATGCTGTAAAATCCTTTTCTTCTTCCTCTGTAAACACCCTGACAGCAAAATGCTGAAGAGGGCTTATAAAACCCATGTAGTTCATAGCAAGGAGGTGGGGCCAGAAAGCCATGGTTTTTGGCTCCAGTATTTACAAGCTGGGTGATCTTGAATGAATGAGGTCACAGCGTTCTCATCTTAAAAACACAACAGTGCCCTACCTATACCCCAGCATCTACCCTCATACACCCAAGTCCCTACTGGACTGTTCCATCCTTAAGGGCAAAATAGACCAAATTGGTGTAAGGAGGAGGTACAGACAAGACAGGATTCACAATGGTCCTTTGTTTGGGGGCTTTAGCTGACCCTGTAGTGTTACTTTGTCTACACTGCCTTGCAACAAAGAGAAGTAAGACTTACATTTTACCTTTAATGTAGCCAGTTTCACAGCTCACATTGTTTTCAACTGTTACCCATTTCTTTGCTTCCTCTGGGACATGAGGAAGTTACGTTTGGATGTGGTGGAGAGAAGGTCATCATACCGAAGCTTCTCTAGCCAGGCTCTCCCACTGCCCTATTTACGTGGGCAGCGATTTTCTGCTTTGGGGCCACAGGACATTTGCCCTACACCTTCTCCAGGCACTTACAAGGTCTTCAAGCCTCCCCATAAACCCTTGGTTTCACCAGAAAGGAAACAGGTCATTTCCTCCTGTCTAGTCCACTTAGTCCCAGATAAGCATTTTAAACAAAGTTCTAATCCAATCCCTCTTCTGCTTTAAAGCTTTCAGTGACTCCCTATCATCTATACTATAGATTCTATATATCCTATAGATTCTGTAGTATAATATCTAAGCTACCACATGGTCTTCAAAGATGGCCCCACAATCGCACGCCTCCTGGGAGTTATGCCCTGTATAGTTCCTTTGGCGTTGAATCCCAGCTGACAACAGGCCTTGCAGCTTTTATCTTGCTCTCTTGGAACACCCACTCTGGGGAAAGACAGCTGCCATGTAAAAAGCCCAGCTACTTCGACACCACCACCATCCTGTGAAGCAGGCAAAGGTAGCCCTGTGGAAAGGTCCTGAGACTACAGAGGACAAAAGAGGCCCACCAGCCCAACTTTGCTTGGTAGATCCAGTCCTGATCAAGCTTCAGATGTCTCCAGCTCAGCTACGCACCAACTGAACTACATGAGAAACCCCAGTGACAGCAGCAGAACTTCCGGTGGGCCTCAGGCAAGCAGTGTTGGTGCTGGAACAGTGAGGACAGGCTAGCATCGCTCTCCCTTCATGGAGTCTGAGGACTGTGCCAGGTGTTCTCTCCAGGTGGGCTGCTTTGGGTTTCCGGCAGCCACGAAGTCGGCTTCTAAGAGCAAGCACCCTCAGAGGCAACAAGAAGAAGCTGCCTGTTCCCTAAGGCTTGGAAACTGGCACAGTGTCACTTCCACCATCTTCGGGGTCAGTCAAGCAGTCACCGAGCCCAGGTTCAAGGGCAGGGGACATAGATCTCTCTTGCTATGAGATGTCTCAAAGGATTCAGGTGCTGCGTTTACAAACTGCTGTACAAAATAACTTAAATGGAGCCACTTAAAAAAAACGGAGGCAGAGCTGACTTCCCAGAGAACTGCCTTGCAGGTCTTACGCCTCAAACCTTTGGAATGTGAAAGCAGGGAAAAGTACCCTTTGGGCTGGGCCTAAAGCAACATTGTGTCCCAAAGAACTGTTTGCAAAGATAACAGAAAAGCACATATTATGACTTCTGGCCTTATGACTACTGGACTGAAAATTAAACCATTCTTTAGAATTAACATCACTCTGCTGTTATTTGCAGCAATAGGAATGCCTTCCTTCTACTGATGTACTTATTCCCCTGCCCTTTCTCATAAATACCCATTGTCTTTGTCTATTCATTGGGACATTATTCGGGCTCTGCTTGAATCAGTGTTTTCCCAAATTGCTATTCTTTTTGATCTCAAATAAATGCTCATTGCCTCTCACTTTGAAAGGCCTTTTATTTTCAGGTTAATATTGCCATTGTCTGATCTCTGGCCACAGATTATTTGCATTTCTCTCATGTACAAAATATATTTTCTGCTCCCTCTGTCGCACACATTCCTACCATTGCAGGTATCACACTGCTTTAATGTACTGTTTACGTGTTTGCCTGCCCTCTGAACTTCATTCATCTTTGGATGCCTTATGGCTGATATGCTTATTACCCAGCATATAATGTATACTCAGTAAAGGCTGAATCACCATAAATTACACTACACACAGAAACAGTAAAAGGATTGTAATAAAAATAAATGAAGAAAGGAGAATATCAGGCAATCATTAGATTAAATACTGAATTTAATTATATCTTTTCCAAACAGATATCTCCCTCCTCTCAATTATTTTCAAATTAAAAATAAATTTTGGGGGATGACAGGATAGCTCAGTGGTTGAGTGCTTGCCATGCAATCGTGAGATGCCAGTGTAAACTGGTAACCACCGGGATGGCTTGGCGGTGAAGGTTCTTGCCTCCCATGTGGGAGGCCCCAAGTCATTTCTGCCCCATGCAGCCCCACATCCACCTGTGTGGAATGCAACCAGGTCACAACTAATGATATACAACTATGGAGCTGCTCTGGGCCTTCCCGCTTCTCTCTTTCGGTCTCTCTGTCTGTCTCTGTCTCTCTCCTTCTCTCAAAACCATAAAATAAATCTTTAAACAATTTTTGAAAATATTTGGACTGAAAAATAGGTAGAACCAACAGAAGGCTGCTCTTAAGTCTTGCTGGGGAGCAAATAATCGTGTTCACATTCACTGTCCTGTCTTACCTGCCCATGTTTCGTTTTTATTTTTGCCATCCTTTTGTACTGAGCTGGGCCAGAGTGAGAGCAGGAATCAGGAAGGCCCCACCGCCTGCTGTGACCTTATTCAGTTGGCAGGTGACTCACCAGCCCCTTCCGGCTTCTTGATCTCTCCTCAGAAGCACACCGATCTCACATGTCAGATGTAGAACCAAGGCAGTAGGTCATCCCTGGCCCTGAGCCGTCATGTGAACAGGAGGAGAAACTTTGATTTAGATTAAAAATTAAAAAAACCAAACCAAACCCAGGAGACAGTCCCATTGGCACTGGGACTTTTCTAAGTTGGCAGCCGAGGAGAGAAGTTTCGAACTTTGAATGCTGTGATATCAGCCCCACACCTGCCGCCTTCATCAACTGAACCAGGACGCTGCAGGACTGAACTTCAGGAGGATGCTCTTGGAAGGGGCTGAGGGTAGAGCAATGGACATGCTAGGGGGAGTCAAGAGAAGAAAGCCAGCATTCATTCACTCACTCATTCATTCATTCATTCATCCATTCTCTCATGAACAGGTATTTATGTGTAGCCTATCGTATGCACAGCACTGAGCCAGACCTTAAGTGCTGGGTGGAGACCAAGACAGTCAGGCTTTCTGCCCTGGGGACCTGCTTTCCCGTGAGGGAGACACACGGTAAGTGTTGAGCTAAAGATCCATGGACTTGCTTGTGTCGTGGTGAGTTCTGTAAAAGAGGTCAAGAGGATATCACAACAAGTGAGTGTAGAGGGCAGAGTTTTAGGCCAGGTAGCTGAGGAAAACCCTTCTGATGAGGAAACATTTCAGTTAACACATGAAGGATGGGAAGGAGTCAGGCACATGAAGCTCTGGGAGGAGTAGACACAGCCCGGAGGCCCCGAAGCTAGAAAGTGGCCTCACAGGGGTGGGCAGGACCAGATTCTGCAGCCCCCCTAAGCCAGGTTGGGGAGCGTCATGTTTTATTTGAAATCCAATAGAAGTAAAGCCAGGGAATAAAATAATTATGCTTTTAAAACATCAGCCCAGGGAAAGCTGGGATGGCTCAGTGGGTTAAGTGCTCACTTTGCAGCCCCGGGGATTGAGGATTGAATCCCGGCCCCGGCCCGTGTGGGCCCATATGCTGAACTGGGGAGTGCCCCCAGTTCAGTTCTCACAGGGGCGAGACCCCAGCCCAGTTCCTGCCCTGTGCAGCCCCGCCCACCTGTGGAATGAAACTATGTGGAAAACACGATGATGTGCAACTATGAAGACTGTTCTGGGCCCACCCCGTTCTCTCTGTCTCTGTCTCTCTGTCTCTCTGTCTCTCTCTCTCTCTGTCAAAAACAATAAAAATAAATCTTTAAAACATCAGCCTGGATGCCACATGGAGTATGGAATAGAATTAGGGAGACCAGTAGTCAGACTATTCCAACAGTTCAAACAAGATATGAAGATGACTCAGACATGGGGAAGCCGGGATGGCTCAGTGGGTTAAGTGCTCACTTTGCAGCGCCAGGGACCAGGGATCGAATCCCGGCCCCGGCTCGTGCAGAACCATATGCTGAACTGGGAGCTCCCCCAGTTCAGTTCTCTCTCTGTATCTCTCTCTGTCTCTGTCAATAAATAAATAAATAAATAAATATAGTAAACTCTATTAAAAAAAAAAAAGATGACTCAGACACAAAGTGACAATGAAGATGGAGAGAAACAGGTGGATTTAAGGTATATTTTGGCAGTAGAGCCAATGGGTCGTACTGATAGATTGCGTGGGGTGATGGAGGGTAAGAGAGGAGTGAAAGGAGACTCTCAGGTTTCTTCAGACTTGTGTGGCCCTTTGTTGACAGCCACTTTGGGTGGGATAATCTCAAGGTGCCCATAGAGACCCAAATGGAAATGTCAAGTCCACAGTTAGATATTTGAGTCTAGAGCACAGAGGAGAGTTCAGGAGATACGAGCATAGAAATTTCAATGCACAAGATCAGCTCTGTTTAGCAATGAGAACACGTGAGAGGACAGATAGAAGAGAACTCAGCACCAAGGCCCAAGGGCTTCCAATGTTTGAAGTTTGTTTGGAAGGGAGGGACTAGAGGTCGTTGGCTGCGGCACATCTTCACACCTTTGTTCTTGCTTTTCTCTTAGTCTGGCACGTCCTTCTCTTTTTTCTTTGCCTGGTAAAATCTCATTTATCTTTCAAGACCCAGTTGAAATGTTGCCACCTCTGAGAGCTCTTTCGGACGCCAATGGCCCCGTTCCCATCACAGCAGGGTCAGTGGCTCCCTTTTTTGTTCTTCTATTGTTCTTGGTTCCCAGGCTCCCTGGGTCCTGGAAACGCTGTGTTCCAGGCAGCTGTTGATGTTTCCATTTCCTGGACAGATTTGGAGCTCTTTCACACCCGTACCATGGCTGTATTTATTCTCCAAAGAAAGCATAGTTCCGGTACCTAGCAAACCATAAATACTTGTGGAAAGAGTAAATAAATGCAAGGATGGCCTACACAGCATAGATTAAAACAATACCTGTCAGGCAACAGGGCAAGAATGGACCTGCCTGGACTCCAGAGCGTGTACTGGATGTGGCGGTCTCTGGAGCCAGCAGCCGCGTCTCCAGGTGGACTTCTTGTTATCACAATGGCATGCTGTGTAGGCAGGGGCCTGGCTTTCTGCTCAGCCTTCAATCACTGCCCCCCACTGGTGCCCATGAGGGGGTCACCGTGCCTTTTCTCTTTTATCATTAGCAAGGAGATTGCTTTACCAACTCTCTTAAAAATCCATCTGGTAGGAAAAGACTCAAACAAAAGAATATCAATGACGGTTAGTTTAGTTTATGTAAGACTCAGTAAGAACCCTGTCTCAGGGCACATTGAGAGCTGGGTAACTGAGCACAGCTTAATACAGGGATCACAAAGATAGGGCCAAGTTTAAAAAAGCAGTCAGAGATGGTGCAGTATTCGTGTCTACGAACCACAGCTTTACCGCAACTGAGAGGTCCTCTGACAAACAGGCATCCCCAGCAGTTACTTGTTCTGACTGAGCAGTAGTACTGGCCCCCTAGCCCTTTCTTGTTAGTGCCCAATGACCCTGACTTTAGCTTTCCCCTGGACCTTGTCTTAAGATTATTCTTGCAAGGATTTGGCTCCTCTAGTTGGCTAAGTGCAGATCCTGCCTGTATCTTTTCTGTCATTGAACCTTGGTTTGTTATCTTGCTCTCCTGGTATCTGACTCCAGCACTCTCATTATCTCCTAAATGGTTTGATTCCACCAAACAACAAGACACAACTTTTCCATTCATAGACTTTATATTTTGAGAGCCTTGATTCATTCTAGGCTTTCCCCAGTCTTACACTCATCACCTTCTCTAAGTCATGCTGGGTCTGGGCCCTGGAAGTAGAGCCATTTCCTTAGGTGTCCAGGATCATCACCTTGGTCTAAAGTAAAACCTATACCAATCTTAGTCTCTTCCTCATCTTAGCTGGGCCTCCTTATTTCCTTTCCTAGGTAACTCTGTTGACCCCATGAGACCCTAAGTCCCTGGATCAAACATGAACCCTTTCATCTCTTTCAAGACACCTTAGATAATGTGTCCTGCATTTAGTCTTTGTTTTGATTTGTTCTAGCGAATGTAGTATCCATTTTTATTTATTTATTTATTTATTTATTTATTTATTTATTTATTATGCTTCATCTATATTTTTTAATCTTGAAATTTGGCACCTTTGGAGCTAAGTCCTGGTTTCCACCCCCACCTTTTTCTCCTCCCATTTATTTTATTTTATTTTTTTGAATTCACATCCACTACTGTTTCGGGGTTTGGCACTTTCTCTTCACTTAAGTTAGGTCTCTAGTATCCCTCTCCAGATAAAAAGATGATTTTTTATATTTTCTGCTAGGTGGTAGTTTCCAGCACCCTTCCGCCCCTCCACCCCCCACCCCATACTTCCAGTAAGATCTCTTAACAGCATTTTGGAGATTGAAGAATTTCTGAAGAACTTTCAGTTTCATTCGATTACATTTCCCAATACACACAATTTTCAGATTTGTTTGGAGAACACATCTAAGATGAGGAGATATTTGATATAAGTTAGATGCAAGATTATGTGCATACAAAATATTTCTGGGATTAAAAAAGTTTTTTAGTTGGAATTATATTACTCAGTGTTCTAAAAAGAAACTATTTTTTCTAATGAGAGAGACAGTGTAAGACATTGTAAAGTGCTTTCTACAGTGTCTTATAAGCCATGGGTGACAAGTTACCATTTTGGGAAGTCACCTAGATCTTTCCTGATGTGCAACTAAATTCAATGCTTCCTCCAGCCATAAATATTATTACCCTTCAAGGAGATTTCAAGATGGTTCCACATTAAAGAGAAAACCAAATTCAACAAGGACTATGAAGTCATGGGCTGGTACCATTTCCCAGCAGAGAAATCAGAGCTGATGTTTCTTCACTAGAAATCACGTGTAGACCATTCCTGGAAATCTCTCTGTGTAAAATTTCAATTTTATAGAGTGCTTTATACAGAATATATACACAATAAGTGTTAACTAAGAATGAACGTTCACATGCTCAAATTCTATTCAACACCTCTAATTCTGATTTCTTTCTTGGCACTTTTATTTTTTAGAATTCTGTATTCATCACCATCACCACCATAAACATTCCTGACCTGTATGTTAGGATGGTTTCCATTGCAACAAAAACCACAATTTAAACTAGCTATAAATAATAACTATGTTATCTTCCAAAGCAGGAGAGATTCATAGGAAAGATGGGCTCCAGAGTTGGTTGATTCAGCAGATTAATAGTGTCAGCAGGATCTAAGTTCTCCCTACCTCTTCTCAGTGGAGTAGCAAGTACCAGCACACATTCCAGGTGATAGTCCAGTGCCGGCATTGTTTAGAGAGGAAAGAAGAGTTACTGTCTCTTCCTATGGCTCTGAGGAGAAAGGGCTCTTTTCTCCAGAAGCTTCTCAGGAAGCTTCCTTCCTGCCAGGACTCATACGTGAGGGTTGGGACACAAGCCCAAGTGAGTCATTAGCATAACTGACTTTTGTGTTTTTTCTGAAGTTGAATGGATTTTGGGGAAAACAACTATGATGTCTACCACATGTTAGTATGGTGATACCAGCTACCAAATGCTTTTTGTATCTATCCAACAACATTTCTGTGATGTAAGTAAGGTAGGTGTTATTATTCCCATTTTAAATCTGAGATGATGGCGGTTCCTAGCATAGTACCTTGTTTTTAAGAAATGTGTTTTTGTAAGAAATAGAATATCACTTTTTTAAAGCCCTAAGTAAAAGAATAAATCTAGTTATTCTGACCAATAATGGCTTTGCTACCAGATCAAGTATGAGTAGTTATTCATATTTTCCTATAAGTTAGAGACTATAGTATGTTTTTTTTCCTTGAGTTTATATAGTTTCTCTCTGCTCTTTTTTTCTCTCTCCATCCAGCCACCTGTCTTTTTTTATGTGGAGTGATATATCAGGAAGTTTTGGTATGGAACCCTTATGAATTTGGGGGATAAGGATATTCAGATGCAGAAACCATAGGAAAGAAGAAGGTCCAAGGTGATGAAATTGAAGGGAGGTCATGAATAGCAACAGGTTAGCATCCAATCTCTTTCTCTTCCCTTCCACTTTTCTCCCTTCTCTGTCCCCAAATGCCCCAAACTTGTATCCCTGTTCTCGGGCCTTGTCAAAACCTGAGGATTGATGTCTATATACAAGTCTCCCAGAGTGTCACATTACTCAGCGAATTTAACATAAAATAACTCTTGGAATGTTTCTCTTTTTTAAAAAAATTTATTTTTGACAGAGAGAGAGAGAGAGAGAGAGACAGAGAGAGAACTGAACTGGGGGAGCTCCCCAGTTCAGCATATGGGTCCGCATGGGCCAGGGCTGGGATTTGATCCCCGGTCCCCGGCGCTGCAAAGTGAGCGCTTAACCCACTGAGCCATCCCAGCTTCCCCCTGGATGTTTTTCTGTGTAAATATTTTGTGAGTCCTCTCACAGGTATACAGTGAGCCTCCCTGGGGACAATTTTGGATTGCATGCTCACGACCCAACTGATTTGTTACCTACCTGAACACATCTCCCTCCAGACTTTTCTCCACTGTGCAGGGTTAATTGACTTTTATTTCTAGTCACATGTTGCTCAGTTTAAACTTATATTTGGTTAGAAAGGGAAACATAAGGGATATTGATGTTGCAAAATAGTTATTAGTAAGAAGCACAAAATAACCAGTCTGTAAATTCCTCTTAAGATTATCTGCATTAATCTGCAGAACGTCTTATATTGCACACAACCATGCACTTATACTTCAAAATTCACCGTTAAAATGAAAATGATATCCAGTTTGGTGTTCAAGTGACGAAATAAAAATCTAAAACTACAAAGGGTGGTCAAGAAATGCACAGAATGAAAGGGAGAAAGGGTAAAAAAACTGTATTTATTATTTTTCTTTTTCAATATATTTCCCCTTAATCCTAATACACTTTTCAAATCGTTTAATAAGTTTATTTATACCCTCAAAAAAATGTTTTATTTTTGTCCTCAAAATTGCAGCTTTAACCTCTTCGTTGTCTGTAAATTTTTCCCTTGAAGTTTTTTTTTTTCTTCTATATTTGGGGACAATCAGATGGAGCCAGGTCTGGACTGTAGGGAGGGTGGATTACTGTTTGGAAGCCACAGTGGTGAAGAGCAGCCACTGCAACATTGTTCTTGTGCTCGGGCATGTTGTCGTGCAAAAGCAGCATCCCTTTGGCTCATTTTCCTCTTCTTTTCTCCTTTACAGACTCTTTTAACTGCTTCAGCAGACTGGAGTGGTGCTCTTCAGTTACTGTGTCACCCTAATCCTTGTAATCAATCAGCAGGCTAGCCTCTGTGTCTCCCCAAACAGTAGCCAATTGTGACACCTTGAACTTCTTCTTTTTTTTTTTTTA
This sequence comes from Craseonycteris thonglongyai, assembly GCA_004027555.1. NCBI lineage: Eukaryota > Metazoa > Chordata > Mammalia > Chiroptera > Craseonycteridae > Craseonycteris > Craseonycteris thonglongyai. The sequence goes on from PVKE010006158.1 coordinate 12,817, forward strand.
AGATTTATTTATTGTTTTTGACAGAGAGAGAGAGAGATACAGAGTCAGAGACAGACAGAAGGGGGAGGGCCCAGAACAGTCTCCATAGTTGCACATCATTGGCTTTCCCACATAGTTTCATTCCACAGGTGGGCGCGGGGCTGCACAGGGCAGGAACTGGGCTGGGGTCTCGCCCTGGTGAGAACCGAACTGGGGGAACTCCCCAGTTCAGCATATGGGTCCGCACAGGCCGGGGCCGGGATTCGATCCTCGGTCCTTGGGGCTGCAAAGTGAGTGCCTAACCCACTGAGCCATCCTGGCTTTCCCACCTTGAACTTCTTAGGGAGTGGCATGCCCTTTACATGCTATTGCATGGACTCCTGCTTTGACTTAAGTTCATAATAAATGATGAATCCAAGTTTCATCTCCAGTGACAATCTGGTTTTAAACTTCATCTTTGTAGTCTCTATAGAGGTCCAAAAACTGTTGTGAATATTCGATGCACTGTTGTTTCTGAAGTGGCGTGAGCATTCTCATTACCCATCTTGCACTGACTTTTGACATCCTTAGATGCTGATGAAGAATATTCAAAATGGTTGTACGTGATATTCCAACCATCTCTGCAACCTGCTTTTTATTCAACCTGGCATCTTCCACTACAAGTTTTTTAACTTTTTTGACAATATCTGAGAAAGTGGCCTCAACAGGGCATCCCAGACAGAAGTTGTCTTCAATCAACTGTCTGCCTTGCTTGAAAAGGCGATGACACTTGTAAACCATAAATTTCCCAGGGCAACAGTCCCTGTAAACCACTAATATCTCTTCCAGAATAGTTTGAGGTGTTTTCCTTGTTTTGTGAGGAACTTAATGATAGTGGAATGTTCAAGCTTTTCTTCATGTTTGATATGCTTTTTTGGCAATATCTGAAAGAACACGGACACAAGTAGATGAAATTTGGCACATGAACTAATAAGTCACCATCATAGTATTCCCACCTCTCTGATACTACCTCGTTCCGCAAATTTTTTGACCACCTCATGTATTTATATACTCCATGTGTTATGTACAATGTTTTTATGAATATTAGTGTGAAATGTTCTCCTTAATTTTGTTGTTAAGAAATAAGAAGCAAAATTAATGAAAATAAGTGAGTTAATTTTTAAAGGGTAATATGCAAAATATTGGGCCATGAAGTAGATTTTTAGTGCATTTGATAGAGTAAGAATCTCAACCTGTATTTTAATATACATTCAGTCTCCAAGGTTGAGACAATAAATCATTTTAAAATTAATTCATCAACCAAGCACACTTTTTCTTAAATTGTTAAAGTCAATGAGATATCCCATGTCATTTATATCTTGATAAAATTAAGATATATTTTATAGATAATATTTAAAGATGATAAAATATGAATCCTAGAATATGATTTTAATAACATTGATATAAAAACATTTTTAATTCAAACATCACAAAACACTAAAATTGGGGATGCCGGGATGGCTCAGCAGGTTGAATGTTGGTCTGGGGTTGAACCCCAGCGCACTCAGCCCTGAGAATCCAGGAAACCAGCTCCCCAGAGCAGCTGTTAACCCACTGGCAAGCAGAGATCTTCAGACCCAAAGGAAGATCTGCAAGGGGCAGCACAGGACACAGGAAGGCAGGGTTTTCAGTGAAGCTCTCACCAGGCAGAGGTTCTTGCCTTTTCTTTGTTATTCCAAACTTCTTTAATAGCAATACCGTAGTACTTCAGTCATAATCCCTGGTAACTTTTTCCACACAATTTCACTGTTTTTTGTTTTTGATAGAGAGAAAGAGAGAGACAGAGAGAAGGAGGAGGACACACAGCAGTCTCCATAGCTTCATGTCATTATTTTTCTATAGTTTCATTCCACAGGTGGGGCCAGGGCTGCGCAGGGCAGGAACCGACTGGGGGCCTCCCAACCAGGGCAGGAGTCTAACTGGGGGCCTCCCACATAGAAGACTAGCTGGATCTCAGGATGGAATCCCAGCCCCGCCTGGTGTGGGCCCATATGCTGAACTGGAGTGTGCCCCAAGTTTGGTTCTTGCTGGAGTGAGTCTTCTATGTGGGAGGCCCCCAGTTAGATTCTTGTCCTGGTTGGGAGGCCCCCAGTTGGTTCCTGCCCTGCTCAGCCCTGCCCCCACCTGTGGAATGAAACTATGTAGAAAAATAATGACATGAAGCTAAGAAGACTGCTGCAGACCCTCCTCCTTCTCTCTGTCTCTCTCTCTCTATCAAAAACAAAAACAAAAAACAGTAAAATTATGTGGGATAATGTTACCAGGGATTATGACTGATGTACTATGGTATTGCTATTAAAGAAGTTTGGAATAAAAAAAAGGCAAGAACCTCTGCCTGGTGAGAGCTCCACCGAAAGCCCCGTCTTCCCGTGTCCTGTGCTGCCCCTTGCAGATCTTTCTCTGGGTCTGAAGATCTCTGCTTGCCAGTGGGTTAGCAGCTGCTCTGGGGAGCTGGCTTCCTGGATTCTCAGGGCTGAGTGCGCTGGGTGGGGTTCTAAGGCTCTGCTGGGCTTTGTGGATGAATGTGCTTTGCACCCTGATCAACCCCAAGGTCAAGCAGGGCCATCAGGTTACAAAACAGAACCAAGAATGACTTTCTCTGTTGATTAACAATAACTACCAAAATGAGTGTGTGTGGGGGTGGGGGTGGGGGGTGGGGGAGGATATTTCCCTTTCAAAATAAATAAAGTGACATTAGTGAGAAAACTGAGGAGATCTGAATGAAATCTGTAATTTAGTTAACAGCACTGTGCTAATTTTAATTTCTTAGTTTTGACAAATGTGCAGAAGTAGTGTAAGATGTAAGCAATAGGAGAAGGGAGGTGAAGGTACTATTGTCTTTTCATGTAGTACCGTTCTGTAAATCTAAAAGTATTTTATAATGAAAGATTGAAAAGTAAATAAAGTGCTGATAATATTCATTTTACAAGGGTTTCGAGAGGAGCTAGGTTGAGAGATTCTGACACCACATCAAGAGTGTCTGCCCAGCTCAAATATCATGCCTCACCTTTAAGATATTTTGTGAAGACAGGCCTTGAACGAGGCATGTCAGGTGTGGAGTGCACCCACTTCATCCCCTTAGTGCGTCTCTGTCCTGCAGGTCAGACTGAGAATCCTATTGCTGTCTGTTTGCACCTGGGTCGGGAGGCAATGCACTGCTTCATCTCTTTTATGCCCTAATAATGCTGCCTTTCTGGCCACCCATTGAATCGGGTCCCTACTGCATTTCACACTTGGGTTAACTCAATCATGTAAATTATGTTGAACCTAAGAGAAATCAGGCTGTGGTCAAATAAGAAATGCTAATAACAATTGAAAATACGGCTCACAACCTCACTGCTCCTATATGATGCAGCTGCTCAGGGCCCTTCGAGTTGGTGTGCTCCAGCCTAGTGAGGCAGAGAAGGGTAAAGAGGGTTGAGTCATGACATAAGTAAACACCACAGGGTTAATCAGATTTCCTAATTTTGATTCACCTCTTTCAGCGGTTCCATAAAAATGAGCAGTATATAGCTCCCCATGCATCGCATTTCTTGAAATATTTCTGTTTGTCCTTACCAGGTCCAGATTTCCAGTGCATACTTTGTAAGTTTCCTAATATTCTTCCTGCATAAACACCATGTCGTCTTGGCCCCAGGCCTCTGCTCTGCTAGTCCCGCTACTTGCAACAGACTCTGTCTTACTGGTCCAGATTCTAATTGTCACCTTCCAAGGCCCAGTTAAAACAAAATCTCTTAATTCAGAAAACTTCCTGATGGCTTTCAAGGGCCGGGCTTCCTCTTGGCTCTGAACTCTGTCCTGTTTTGCTGGCTCCTCACATGTGTCACTAACATTTACTGTCTCCTGTCGCACACTTTTGGGCATATGAAACTCCTTTTTGTCTGGTAGGTAGGTTCCCTGAGAGAAGTCATGCCATCTGGGGCTCTGGCATCATGGTTTATTTTACTCACCATCCTGGGTGCTCAGTAACCATTTTTAGAAGGTTTTACGGTACTTGGAATTTAGGTGGTAGCTGAAGAAATGACCACGGTAGTGGAGGTTAGCAGAGTTTCTAACTTCTACAGTACCGGTAGTCCCACACTCTTATCAGCAGTTTTGCTTGACAAAGTTTCAATTATTTGCGGTTGACAGCAGTCCAAACATATTAAATAGAAACATTCCAAAAATAAACAATTCATTAGTATTTAATTGCACGCCCTTGTCAGAAAATTGATGAAATCCTGAGCTGTCCCTCTCTGTCCTGTTTGGAACTCGAATCATCACTTTGCCTAACTTTTCTCTACCCATTAGTCACTCAGTAGCCGATCTGGTTATTAGAACAACTGTCATAGTGTCACAGTGCTTGCTTTCAAACCACTCTTGTTTTACTTAATAATGGCCCTAAAGTTTATATCCACCTCTTACAGTGCTTTCAAGCTAAAGAAATTATGTATATGAACGGGTTACCACAGTAATTGGTATAGAGCAAATTTTCAAGAAATTTTATGTATCTCTTTGACAATGATGGTTATGAGCTCCTCAGCTATTTTTCTCATTTTAAATAGTGGACTCACATATTAGTACCATGTTAAGAATAAAGGTGAGACTTCTAAAAATAGGCTTCTGTGTCTCGTTTGCCATATCTGTTCAGACTAGGATGTGCATCTCCTTCACCCAGCCCTGCACCAGCCCTGCACTCTAGGGTTCCACGTCTCATTTGCCAAGTCCAGCGGGTTGGCTTCTGCATCCCAGTTCCTTTGTCCGTTTGCTAGAGGGTTCCAGTTCACATCTGTATGCCAGTCCTAAGGTTCCGTGTATCATTTGCCAATTTCTTCCGGATAAGCTTCTATGTTTTGTTTCCTTAGTCCGAACGCTCAGAAGTTTAGCATCTCATTCTCACCCCAATCACTCGCTCTAGGGAGCTGCATTTCTCATGTTTAGCCAATGGAGGATGCTACATCTCGTTTCCCCACTACCACCAGCCAGACACTCTAGGACAATGAATCTCATTTCCCATGTGGAGACACTCTGGAACAATGCATATTGTTTCCCAAGTGCAAATGCTCTAACAGTGGTTAGCAAACTGCTAGGACAATGCATGTCCTTAACCAAGTGCAGATGCTCTAGAAAAACACATCTGATTTCCCATGTACAGATGCTCTAGAACAACGAATATTGTTTCCCATGTGCAGTGCTCTAGGACAACGCATCTTGTTTCCCATGTGCAGACACCCTAGAACAGTTGTGTCAAACTGGCGGGCTGCATGTGGCCCCTGAGGTAATTTTTTGTGGCCCACGATGCTCTGAAATAAAATTAAAATAGAAAAAATTGTTATGAAGAAAATAGCACTTAGGGGAGAATGAGGCAATACAGTACACACAATTTTCTTGTTAACCCTTTAACTACTGAAGACGAGTATTCATGTGGCCCAGTGCCTTTCCTGGGGGCCTGTGGGTGTGTATAAATGCGCTGACTCAGTTCCGGAGACGTTTGTAAATGTGATGTGGCCCACGTGAATCTTGCCTGTTGCACCAAATAGCCTGTGTTTTAATTAAGTTTGAAAGCCCGGCTCTAGGACAACATATCTCGTTTCCTATGTGCAGAAGCTCTAGCACAACGCATCTCGTTTCCCAAATGCAGATGCCCTAGGACAGCACATTTTGTTTCCTATGTACAGAACCTCTAGCACAACGCATCTCATTTCCCAAGTGCAGATGCTCTAGGACAACGCATCTTGTTTGCCAAGTGCAGGCGCTCTATGACAACACATCTTGTTTCCAATGTGCAGACACTCCAGGACAACGCATATTGTTTACCATGTTTAAAAGCTCCAGGACAAAGCATATCGTTTTCCATGTGCAGCCGCACTGGGCTTTTGCATCTCGTTTGCCATATCCATTCACTCTAGGAGGGGCATCTTATTCCCCAGCCCTGCACCAGCCACTCTAGGGCTCCAGGTCTCGTTTGCCAAGTTCAGTGGGCTGGATTCTTCATCTCATTATTTTTGTCCATTCACCAGAGGGTTCCGTGTCGCATCTCTATGTCTATCCTAAGGTTCCGTATATCATTTGACAATTCCTTTTGGCTAAGCTTCTGAGTATTGATTCCTTAGTTCGACTGCTCAGAAGTTCAGCATCTCATTCTCACCCAGATTATTCTCTCTAGGAAGCTGTGTTTCTCATGTTTAATCACCAGAGGATGCTCCATCTCGTTCCCCCACCACCACCAGCCAGTCGCTCTAGGACACTGAGTCTCGTTTCCCAGGTGCAGACGCTCTAGAACAACGCATCTCATTTCCATGTGCAGAATCTCTAGGCAACACACCTCGTTTCCCATGTGCAGATACTCTAGGGCAGGGGTCTCCAAACTTTTCAGCCCGCATTAACTATCAAACAGCAGTTTGGGGGCCGACTACACACTTGAGGTCCAAATAAAAAAGAATCAAAACATAGATGTTGTTTTTAATTATTTATTTAATATTATTTTATTCAGATAAAAAGATCTTCATGGGCCGGATGAGAGGGGCTCGTGGGCCACTTCCGGCCCATGGGCTGTAGTTTGGAGACCCCTGCTCTAGAACAACGTATCTCATTTCCCATTTGCGGATGCTCTAAAGTGCAAGGGCGGTAATGCTGGCATTTGGTTATGCCAAAGACAAGCTATAAAGTGCTTCTTTTAAGTGAAAAGGTATGTATGTAATGGAAAATATATACTACAAGTATGTATAGAATTCAGTCCTAATAGAGGTCTCCAGTCATCCACTGGGGATTTTGGGATGTATCCCCATGGATAAGGGGGTATACTGTATCCCAGACTTGCTCCATGCTCAGACAATCTGGTTGCAGTTATCCATGGGCAGAGAACATTAGGCAAAGAAAGGAACCCACTATGTATGTTTCTACACAGGTGTAGTGGGCTCTACTGAAAACCCTCAAGGGTGTGACTCCAGCTGATCCTTAGCTCCTAGGGCATAGCAGGCACCAGGTTCTATCCCGGATGCCTCCTGAATCCTCACTCTACTCAGCCCTGGTCTTCCTTCTTGGGCTTTGCCTACTTTGCTTAAAAGCTACTGATGTAAATTGCCTTCACAGAAAATTTTCTACATCCACAAACATGAATTAGATTAAGTTGACTGAATGCAGAAACTACATTGAAAACTCTGTATCATTCACAGCACTAAATTAATAATTTCAAACTCTCAGAATAGAGTTCAAAATTATTAGTTTAATAATCAGCCTGACCAGTAGAATAAGTTGACCCTTTCTCCAAACTCACCCTACTTCACCTCAGATCACTTGAGAATGTAGTGCAGAGAAAGCACAGCTTAGAGCTGGCAATGCTTATTCCACATTCCTCTTTATTTTTCTGCTTCTTCGGGAGAAAGCTCTATGACAAATATTGGCAATAAAATTCTTCTCTAAAATCATTGTCATCTTAAATAAACTCACTTATATTTAAAGTCCTCTAAGTAGTGGCTTAGAAATAACTTCCTATTCTCTCTCTTTCAAGGTGATCTTTTTTTCCCATTTAAAATGAGAGAAAATACCAAAGCCTAGCACTGATCTTACTTCTCCAGGCTTGTTGGACCTCCCATCCCCCCACACCCCTGACAGATACAACCAGAGTTAATGAGCCATGACCAGAAGTTTGATTTTTCTGTCAAGTGCTCCCATCCATTTTTAATAAACAGAAGAACATGAACTCCATTGCCTGCTCTCCTCAGCTTAAACCAAGCCAGTTGCTCCTAGTGCCGTGAGTGTTGAGCTGAGTTATGGTTCTAAATGAGTGACAAATGCATTGATGAGCCCCTTTGGTCAGCCACTTTGGCGACTAACTTTGGTGCCCCTGGTTTGATTTCTTTGCCTCTGTTCACTATGGGCCATTCAGTGCTTTGCCAGGGGAAACCGTCAAGTGTAATATCACATTGACAACTAAATGGCTTCAATTTATTGTCGCTGGTGTAAAAATGCAAAACACCCACTGTTTTCCCGTTAAACCACGCTGTGTGCTCTTTTGCTGAAGTCTGTCTCCTGTGAAGACTAGACATTGAGCCAAGGTACAGGGAGTCTACATAGCAGATGGTAAGAACCAGGTCTGATCACAGAGATAGGCCTGACAGCACGGTACTCGTCCTCAGTTTTGATGAAGCTGTCTTTCATTTCCATGAAATGTCTGTTCTTACCCCAGATCCTCCTTACCAGAACTTGCTTTGTTCATGTTCACTGAGAATTTCTGTGGCTTAAGAAAGGAGGTATTTAGTCATAGTATAAAAATGATTAGCAATAAAAAAATACATATATTTTTTACTTTTGTGTTGCAAAATACACTAGGATTTACGTGGGGCATTTACTTTTCTATTTCCTGAGATAGTTGCTGAGAAAGCCCGGCTGCCTTAGACCAAGCTGACCACAGGATGTCACCAGTGTTCCATGGAAATTCTACTGAAAGGACATTTACCTAGTAATGCAAAACTTGTTTCCTAAAGAGGAAATGTTGAAGCATGTGGTCACACCTACAATTTCAAATAAAATCCGGTTTGCAGGGGCGGCCTCAGCTTCACACAAAATCAGAGCAGATCTGAACTGAGGTTGTCCTTGGAGAAGAGGTTCCACATACAAGGAAAGCCACTAAACTTAACAGCCCACAGCTGCTATTTAATTGCCCCTGAGGAGAAGTCACCCTGAGGTGAAGTTAATAACCAATACCAGATCTGATTTTTTTTTTACTTTAATTTTATTTGAAAGCTTCATGCTCAAGCAACGTAGTGACCAATATCTAACAGAATTAAATGCTGCTCAAATATCTTCCTTGGACTTGGAGATTCAGTTAAGTCCCCAAATAAGAGTCTAAAAATGCCCAGAAGAAAAAAATTAAAAGGGACATGAATAGACATTTAAAGTTATTAAGGAAAAAAAATTTAAAAATAGAAATAAGTTAAATAATGAGCCCAGTTCTCTCTTTGACTGAGATAGGGGTGATACAGCCATGGTGCAAAATGACAGTGATGGAAGGTGTTCAAGGGACCCATCCCAAGGACAGAGAGCACAGGGGGAAGCTGAGAGTCCGCCAGCCACTGAAAGTCATGGACACAACATGGGAGAACGCATTAGTGACACTTCTTCTATCTCTTCATGAGTTGATAGGTCACAAAGTTCTTTATGAAAGACACATAGGTGATGGGGGTGCTTGGTGGAGATAGCCAGAGACAAGGCAGCTTATCAGCTTCCTTTCTGGCCTGGATGCATTGGATTCAAGAAGGTTCCTGTTGGTTTATGTTATCAAGACTTTGTGAGTTGAGTCAAGAACTATATTATTACCCTCACAGATTCTCCTGGTGTTATTATAGTCTTCACCTTTGCTTGGTTGTGATGTGTCTACAGACTGGGGGTCTGTTCTTTATGAGGAAACAGAAAGCCCACGTGGTTTTAAGGATGGTGTATCAAGAATTTGGATGGAGCCTGTTTTCTGGTTCTTTCATTTGTATATCTGTGTGTATCAATCTGAACTTCTATTTTTAAAAACAGAATGTAAGCAATGCTTTTATTGGTCTGGCGGCTGTTATGTGCAGAATTGTGCTCCCCCTTAGAATGTGACAGTATTTGGAGATAGATAGGGTCTTTAAAGAGGCAATGAAGTTAAAATGAGGTCAAACAGGTGGGACTTAATCCAATAGGAGTCCTTTTAAGATGAGACCAGAATGTAGACACATAGGGATGATCAAATGAAGACACAGAGAGAAGTCAGCAATCTACAAACTGAGGACAGTGGCCTCAGTGGAAACCAATTGGGCTGACACCTTGACCTCAGACTTTCAACTTCCAGATTTGTGAGGAAATAGTAAACTTCTATTGTCTAAGCCACCCAGTCTGTGGTAATTCGTTGTAACAGCCCTAAGCAAACTAGTACGGGGGCTAACATATCTCTGCTTGGTAATAGGAATACTAATCACAGGCTCTGGAGTCACATGCTTACATGCAGCTTCTGTCTTAGTAATCATGGCTGTCACCAACTGAGAACATGGTCGGTGCTGTGTCTTCAACAGGAGATTTACATATATCAACGTATGAAATCATCAAGGCAACTGTTTAAGGTTGTTATCTCTACTTTCCAGAAAATAAAACTGAGGTGATGAATCCCTCACTGTTGGATTCCAGGGCCCACACTCGGCAATGGCACAAAGTGGCCCATCACTCAAACCACAGAGAGAGGATCACAAAAAGGGTGCTTGGTAGAAAAGAGGTGGTGGTACTTTCTTCATAGTCTTCTTTTTTATCCATGAGTTTCTCACAAAATAGTTAAACTGCCCTGGGTCAAGCTGGATGGCCACTCTTTTAATCATGGAATCACCCTCTTCGCTCTTTTAGGACACATTCATATTTATGGTTGGAAACGTCCAAATTATCTGTCACCACCAGACCCCCATGCATTGCCTTACAAAGGCCGGGCTGGACAGCAGTGAACATTAGGTGAGCGAGGTCAGTGACAGAAGCACTAACCTGGATGTTGGTGAATCCTTGACTCACAGGAAATCAGAGAACTCTGGGTGGGGCTGGACAGGCCTTATACATTCTCCGGTTCATTCAATTACTGGCTCTATTACAGCAGCTATCTCAGTCTGGACCAATTCAGTGTGGGCTGTGGGTGTGAGACCCCCAATAAACAGGGTTCCCTACTTTGCCCCCGGGACTCACTCTACACAGCGAATACTAGTGTTCACAAGGAGCGAAGTGTGGTGCTGTCCTTCTCAGGTGGTGGCAGAGACTAACGTCCAGGACTTTGTATCTGAGTTTGTAACTTGCCTGGATTTGCACAGTTAGGCTGGAGGCTGGTTTGTCCTATTGTCTAGTGTTCTCTCCACGACAACACGCTGCCTTATACCAATATCTGTATTTATTATGAAAAAAGAAGGCAGGCTGATAGATAATTATTCTCACCACCAAGGATGCTGCTACTCTCAGAACAGATGCACTGTGGTGGCTTCTTGCAATAGGAAGCTCTATTGTGCACTGGAAGTATAACTGGCTTTCCAGAACTTCAAGTTACAACTCTTTAAAAGGCACCTAGTTTGTAAAGTCAAAGGGAGCACACGAGGATTCAGAACACTCCACATTGGCTAAATAGTCACACCCTGGAGCGCGGGCTGAGGGCACTCTTGCAGGCATATGAAGAACAGCTAGACCGCAATGCTCTTGAATTTCAGGGGCTTTTTGTGCAGCAAGCACTGTGCTCAACGCCTCGTGTGCATTATGCCTCATCCCTGTGTGGTGATGTAAGAACGATGACTGTCCCACGGCCCCGGTCAAGACACTGAGGCACTGTGTCAGTGCAACTTGCTCGAGGTTGTGTCCCTCAGTGACTCAAACCACTACAAGCTTTGCAAGAAAACAGGGACATTAACTTGAATTTAAACTTGATATTAAAAAAACAAAACAAAACAAAACAAAAACAAAATCTCAGCAGCTAGACTTTCACTGACTCTTGAGTCAAGAAAACATATTGACCTTTGAAATTGTTTAATAACAAAAGTAGATTCAAACTTGAGTTTGGCACAGCTTTGAGGGGTCAGTCAAGAGGAACACAAGGCTCATTTTTAAGTCAGCTGCTGCATTGTCAAGGCAACACCATCAGTTCGACGTTGTATGAAACAGATATGAAGGAGGTATAATTTAAACATTTTATAACTAGCATGTATAAAGTAAAATACAGAGAGATCCATATAGTTTTGATAATTGTAGAGTATTAAAAACATCCCATTTTAGGGATTAGGAAAAATATCCAGATCATTATTTGTTCAACTCAACCATTTAATTACATAAGTGTCTTTTTCAAAATACCATAATAGTCTCAGAGGATATGTGTGAGTGTTCCATGCCATGTCTTTTTTGTAATAATAATAAGCAAAAAGTCAATAGAATTTGGTGTTTAAATAAGCTTTCCTCTTTTCTTGGGCTACCCGGGCCTTCATTTTGCTTAATGAATCTGTTCATTGCTGGTGCATACCACCTGTCTGCAATGCTTTGGGACACTTAAATTTCCTGGTGTGCAAAAGAACGGCTCGTGTGGTTTGATACTGGATTGTGTGGCTGGAGGTGGGGCTGCAGGCACTAGCATTCTGGAAACATTCTTCCTCCTACCTGTGCACAATAAGAGACTTGATGAGCTGTCAGTGGCTTCTGCCTAGTAAGAGTCCAGAGTATATTATAATACTTTCTGTGCTGGATTCACTAGAAAGCACAGAATTTATCAGAATCACAAAGCACAATGCAAGGTGCCTGGCTAGATGGTTGGCCCCTTTGAGCTGTGGCCTGACGCTGTGCTGACTGTGAACTTCTGCAACAGAATGTATATGTCTAGTAACTTCCTTGGTTTCCTGTGTTGTCCTTAATGCATGGGCATCGCTCAATAAGTCCTTCCCCTCTTCCTTCAGCTGTGTGTGTGTGTGTGTGTTTCCCTCCCCAGCTGCCCTCCCATCAGTGTGTTCCTGGCTGCCCCCCAGTTGGAGAGTTCTGAGGCTGGGGTACAGGGGAGTGGGAGGTGGGCTCAGTCAGGGACGACTGCCTACCTTTGATGCCTTTTCCAGGCAATGCTCTGTCTAATGAGCAGAGGCTGCTAATGAAGAGCGAGGCTGGGTCTGTCCTTTTCCAGAGTCTGAGCCCATTACCCTCTTGGTCCCCTCGCCTGCAGGCACCCAGCCTGCTTCCTGAGTGGATGACTTCTGGCTCACTGCGCTGTCCTGGTCCTTGTGCCAGTGGCCGTGAATAACCTTGCTTTTGTGTGTATTTATTTTATTTTGAATTTCTCCACCCTGGTTCTTTCTACCTTCAAATCCCACCCCCTGCTCACTGCCCCCCTGTGGTGATGTTTCTTGAAATCTTAGATTCTTTCTTCCTGTGTCCCCACTCCAGTTCTGGAAGCATTTTGTTTCTGTACTGCTTTGTGAAGCTGGTGCTGAGTCCAGATCCTTGGGGCTTTAAAGTTGAATTAATTATTAAACAGGAAGGGAGCAGAACTTTCAGCAGGCGCCAAGCAACTATACTTAAACTGCAACCTGGCACTGTCTTTCCCACCCTTGTGCTGTGGTTTGCTGAAGGCAACTGGAGATTTTTATTCTAGTTTTAATCAAGCATTTCTGTGAGTTTTCAGGCGGCTAAGATTTGGCAGCAAAGGTCTGGGCAGTCAGTCTTCATCACCTCCTGACCATTTGGACCAAAAAAAGGTTTTTTAAAAATCAGAAATCCTTACTTAGCTCATAAATCAGTCTGAAAGTGCCCACTCCCAAGTGTCACCTTTCCTGAAGACCGGGTGGGCTTTTCTCTCAAGCTTATGCATATGTGTATGTATATGTAATATATTTATGTAAATTAGTTCCCATTTGTAGAGAATGGTGCTTTTCAAATAAAATCATAAGAAGATGATCTTTGTCACCTCGTGAGTGTTACAAGTGTTGTTGCTTTAATTTAAAGGCCAAGTTGATGACATCATACCTTGTATTTAAAAATGCTAATGAAGACACACTACAAAGTTTCTTAATTTCCTGAGTTGGCATTGATACTTTCCAGAAATTCACAACTCCCTGGGATTGCTGGATCCGTGTGGCCCTGACACCTGGTCTGGGTGTCCTTTTCAGAGCTGCGTGAGCGACACAGTGGCAGTGTTTTCCAAAGAAACCCAAGCCCATATCAAAGGTATCAGAGTAATGGGCTGAAAGGACCAGCTGCCCCCATGCCAGGCTCCCCGTTTGATTTCCACGGGGCTTCTGGCATGTGGTGGCGGGCCTTTCCCAGTCTCAGTTCACTGGCTTTCCACAGGAAGCTCTCTAGGAAGTGTGCTCAGCTCCATTAAGTCTCACCCTGTGGCTGGGCTGCTGGTAGGGGGGAGGGAGGCAGATCTAGCTGGGTGCAGCTGGGTATAGGCAGGAGCATGATGCATCCTCAAGAGAAAAGAGAACAAAGATTTGCTTAAAAATGTAGATTCATGCATATAAACTTGGAACAGGGCAAAAAGAAAAACAAAACAAAACACACAATAAACCCACCACACGCACCTCTGACTCAGCCTTTCCAGTTGGTTTGGGACGCAGTGTGCATGTGAGAAAGCTACAGAGCTGAACACGGCACAGACCCCTCACCCTTTGCAATGTGCTCAGAAACTTTCACCGTATATGTCCCTCATATTCTTATAACTTTATCAGAACAAGGGATGTTCTGTGAATCTTGTTATTCAAATATGATTTTTTAAATGCTTATTTTCCCTTTAGACATTAAAATATGCACTCAGGATCACAATTCTTATTTTAAAAATATATTAAAATGTTTACCTCATGTGTATTATCTACAGCCTGACTGTATGATTTCATTCAGCCAATAAATTTAATGACAATAAGCAAAAAAGTGAGATCCATTGGCTTGGTTCAAAAGATGAGTTAGAGGAAGCCAGATAAATGTACACTTCTAAGAATTCAAGTAAACTCAAAATTTCAACAACCTGTCCTATATTTTCCCCGAATTGTCAATGTTCTTGTGGCTTACCTTTTCTCACTATACGACGCTTCGACCTCTGTGCTGAGACTTCTGTGTGGGGCTCCCATTCACAGATTTAAAGTGCAATAATGACCATACTGTAATAATTATGCATTTAACTATGGCAATTAAATTAAATAAAAATGACAATTCCTCATTACCCATATTTGGAAAGTAATTTATTAAGTGGACAACTTGTATACTATTTCAATCTGTTCTTCCTGTCCCATTTTCTTTTCAGAAAATATTGGATGAGCTGTTTTTTGGTTTTTTTTAAGTTTTATTTAAAAATAAACTCTCAGGGGCTGGCCCAAATCTTCTATGTTTACATATTAGAACACACTTAAAAGTGCTTGCACCGAGTTGGAAAGTACAAGTAGCCAGCAATAATGACAGCATCTAAACAACAACAACAACAAAGAATACAGAGAATATCAGAAACACATGCATTGCTTTTTCAACACCTTTTTCCCCTCTAGCTTTAAGAATAGCTCTAAAAATATTGTGTATACCAACATATAGTTTCCTGCAGACTTTCTCCCCTTGACCACCAAGAGGAAAGTTAGGAAATATGTTTCTGTCTGATTTGTGTCAAAGAGGGGGAATATTTACTTAATAAGTCGTCACCTGAGCAGTTAGTGGCCACCCTTCCTTACTTGGTATTCCAAACTGCCTGTGCCAAGCAGGGCGGGCGGCTTGGGTGCTGTGTGAAAGGCTCCCATTCTCCGGTGAGTCCAGCCGGCCCGCCACACCATCGGCCATCTCTGCAGGTGTATGGGCTGCAGCCCTAGGCAAGACTGTGCCTGCCTTCGCCAAAGGTCTCGGAGCCCTTGTGCAGCCCAGATGGTTCCAATTTGAGGCCTACACTCAGTGCTGGAGCTGTATTGAGTTTCTTCCCTGAAACCAACAAAACCTGCTTCAGCATTTTGCTTGGATTAAAATATTTGTCCCTTTTTTCACAGGGCAGAAGGAGGACTCCTGAAGCCTCTGAAGGAAGGAAATCATTACAGGGCCCTACAGAAGTAGGTCATGTGCTACAGCTGCTCATAGTTTAAGAGGAAGAAACGTGGGACCTCAAACCTGGAACACAACTCTTTCAAAATGCTTGTGCGCAGCCCAAGAAAAACATCCTCTTGAGGCTTATCTAATAAGCATGATCTATAATCGTCTCAATGTGTGCTCATGTTTCCTCCGCCGTTTGCACCTACTTCCCAGAGCTAAATAGATGCTTAAACAGAACACAGAAAAATTTAATGAAGGGGATTTAATAGTTTGTGTTAAAGCTAATATGGTCCATTAGGAGCTGTCATTTTTATAAACAATGAAGATATGTTAGCCTCTTCTTTGGTGTAAAGTCATTCCATGCAGGGCCTGTAAACATTCAGTAATGATCTGTAGAACATGCATAAAAGACAATTAAGGCTCCACTTGAAAAGTCTTTTTCTCACATATTTGGCTTCTTGCTAAATAAACTTGTAAAGATCATACATGTGTAAGCATATGCTTACATTATAAAACATAGCACGTGTGTGCATTCCACTAAACAATCAAAGAAAAGACATCATGTAAGTGTTTTGGGCTTCTATAAGCTTGGAGAATATCAGGAGTGATGAATTAAATTAGAAACATAGTTTCTATTCTTTAGCTCATACTATAATAATAATAACAGAAAGACCATTATTTTGTGGTAGTTTAGAGAACATAAGATTAATAGTTTACAGCCGCATGACAAATTTTAAAATCCGTAAATAAGAAAGTTTCTGTAAAATCTATTTATTGCAAAAATAGTATGGTCTGCTGTGATTTGGGTATTTGGGGGATTTATTTTTAATGGCAGCAGACACCAGGCAGAGACAAGGTTTGAGGAGCTGTATACTTTTTGAGACAAACTGAATGTACGGTATGTGAGAAAATAAAATATACTTGACTCTCTCTGACTTTGTAAATAGAATTTGATTTCTTGCTCGCCCTCTTAAAGACATACGACTCCTTTTGAAAAGCTTTAGGTTTGGCAGAAATTGACAAAAAATTTTTACAACCCCCTAACACTTCCTTCTGCACATAGAGGGATAGGAGTGGGGGAGATCCAGAGTAAAATGATTTTAGTTATTCATGTAGATTTGAAAGCTTTTAGTGTGAGTTTTTAGAATTAGCCTCAGGCAGAATTTGCTATCACAGAGGGCCAGGAACAAAAAACATTTAAAAGCAGATTACAAATCCCTCCTAACAAAGCAAAATCAAATCACTGATCGATAAGTGCAGCTGGGTTTAAATTGTTTCCTTAAAAAGGCTTTAAAAACTTTTTGAGTGATAGGCTGGAGGCTGCGCCTTTTATGCTTTGGAGCAAGCTCCTTCTGGAACAGTCTTTCCCAGCTCTTCCAGGGAGGCCCCCACTTGGGTCGAGTCAGTGTTGCTCTCTTCTTTCTTAACAAGAAAAGATGGCTGGAATAGGCTGGCACCCTGATTTCCAAGAGGGTGAAAGACCTTTGATATTTGGCAAGTGCTCTGAGATATTTTAGGTACTAGTCCCAACAGCAGAGCTGGGTTCCCGGTGGTCATCTGTGAGCTCTTTGTGAAGTGCCCAAACTGGGGTGGGCATTATTGGTCTAAAATCAACTGGGAACCTGAGGAAATCTTCAACAAAGAAAGACCCCAGACATTAGGTCAATTAAGCAAAAACAACAACAACAACAACAAACAACAACAACAACAACAAGTGCTGGGTAGATTGTGGCTTGCTATGTAGATCAAGGCCATGTGGAGGGCATTGAAGTAAACCTCCCAGCACCATACTAGCTAGCTCATCAGTGACTGAATTCAAACAGGCTTCTTTTTTTTTTAACATGGGGAAAGAGAAAAGAAAGGAAACCAATGAGCAAGTGGTATTCAATTTATTCACATATGTTCCAAATGGCACAGAGATAAGCAGAAAGGGTCCTGGTACATTTTTTTAATGATTTCATTATCACCAGACAAGAATTGAAAGATTGTCCAGATGCTATTGGAAAAATTAAAAAAATAAAATAAATTAAAAAATAGCATGAATGGTTCGCTGACCCTATAATCAGCCAAGGCTGACCATTAGAAGTTGGGCCAATTTGCAAATCAGTTTTATAAAAAAGGAAAGCTGAGATTAGGTAGAAAATTTTGACCTTGGCCTGGCTCTCTGCTTCTCTCTGTGAACATCGTTTGACTGGGTGGATCCTAATTTTAGCAAAAGAATCAGGGGGGCTCTGCTCACATGAGCACTGCCTGGCTGAGCAGTGGGTGGACGGCTGCCTGGCTGAGCAGTGGGTGGACGGCTGCCTGGCCAGGGCCCCTCAGACAGCCTGTGTCACACACACAAGCATATGTGGAGAATGGGGAGATGATCCTGTAGCAAGAGCCAGCGCTTGGGTCACAGACCTGCTTCTTTCCTTCTCCTGGGCTCCCCCTGCCCCATAACGTTCACCTTGAAGCCACTCCTCCTACACTATTGCAAAGTGCTCTGGACACTCTGCTTGGAAGGAAGCTGTCCCTTTCCTGAGGGCCCCTCTTCTGTTGCTCACCTGGAAATGATTTCTTGCCTAGAAAGTAGATTTATCGTCTCTTTATGACTATGTGTGTCATCTTTCTAAGAAGATGGTAAGCTTCCTGAAGGTGAGGACTATGAAGTATTTACCTTTTTGCTGGGAGCCATGATGTCCCAGTAGCTCAGGAAAAACTGGTCTGTTACTGGATGGTTGATAGTGGAGCTGAAAATAGACGGCCATTAACATGCCCAAGAATGGCATATGAGGTTCAAATCTTACCCAAGGACTTGAAGCCTGTTCAGTGATAAGACTTTTGCAGGTATCTCTCAAAGCAGCCTCTACTTATGGAATAAGAAACAAAAAACCTTTTCAGAAAAGACAACTTTTCTTTTACAGCACTGCAGTTATCCACACAACTTTCTCCAAAAATCCATGGAGAGTGAGCACTTTCACTCCTCTCTCCCCTGATTTCAGGAAAGGCTGGCTGCCAGGCTGCTCTTTTTATCTATCAGACTAAGACCTTCCATTATCTGGCAAAAGTACGAACACTCTCATTTCCCTGAAGGTATTTGAGTTGTATATGTGGGTGGATCATTTTCATCACCTTTTGGTATGACAATTACTTTCAGATCCTCAACCTTTATTTGTTCTGCATGACAAATGCTAAAGGACACAGTTGTTTTTTGGCCAAAATACTATCTGAACTACCTTGCAAACCCAAGAAAATTTCTCCAGCAACCACATTGTTTTTTAACATTGTAAACAATCGCTCTCCACTAAATTTTACATGAACACAATAAAGTCAAGAAGGATATCTGAGTTTTACACTTCAGAATTTGTAATGGATACTTGTAAATTAGGTTCTCAAAATTCTAACAACATCCATTTGTCTTTTCACTTCTAAAAGGGACCTGTTTCCTATTTCTGGAAACAGAAGCAGACAGAATACATAGAGGCATGTTTATTCTTCTAAGTGTTGATCACTGCAACTCAAAACTTTTGCCTTTGCTGGTGGTATGGCTTGAAGGATGAGTCTCTCATCCATTAACTATCTTAGTTCATTGAGATGTCACTGAAGTGTAGAGAGGCAAATTAACCTCTCTTGTTTAAGAACCATTTACTGAATAACTAATACATGTAAATACAAGTGACTGAGAAGCTATGCATAATGTACACCAGCAATGTGGTTATGTTCAGTTTTTCTTGTTCACATCAATAATAAGAAAGAGAGTGTGGGAAAGCCGGGATGGCTCAGCGGGTTAAGCGCTCGCTTTGAAGCCCCAAGGACCGAGGATCGAATCCCGGCTCCGGCCCAGGCGGACCTACA
This sequence comes from Craseonycteris thonglongyai, assembly GCA_004027555.1. NCBI lineage: Eukaryota > Metazoa > Chordata > Mammalia > Chiroptera > Craseonycteridae > Craseonycteris > Craseonycteris thonglongyai. The sequence continues at coordinate 32,173 of PVKE010006158.1, forward strand.
TGCTGAACTGGGGTGTGCTTCCCGAATGCAGTGAGGCCCCCAGTTCAGTTCAACAACAAAAAAGAGAGTCAGTCTGTCCTACTCATACAGTTGGGGTGCCATTCCCCTCAATGGTTCATTATGTGTTTAAAGACAGGATCATCCCCAGATCACCACTGTCTTAACACGTTGCATATGGCGGGGTTTAAATCCCTCATACCCCTCTGTTCCAGCAGGTATTTAAATGAGACCACAGTGAAATGAACTCTTCTCTTTAATTGCTTCCATATTATTTATAACTTTCCAATGAATCTTGCAAAAAATAAAAGGTCAAGTGTAAAAATGAGAATTCTCGTTATCTGTCCTTAATGTATGGCTCAGAAAAAACGAAGATTCTCGTGATCCGTACGCAACGTGTTAAGCAAAACACTAATATTCATTAATAAGTGAGTGAAACTCACTAAAAATGTAACTTAGTGCTTGCGGTTTTTTGTTTGTTTTCTGTATAAGTCAGATAAATGCTTATTTTTCACTAGTTTGACATGTTTTGAGATCCAACCTTTTGGCTCCCCTGGGCCCCATTGGAAGAAGAAGAATTGTGTTGAATTGGTAGCTGATGAGCTAAAAAAGAAATTGCAAAACATCTCATGTTTTAGGAAAGTTTACGAATTTGTGTTGGGCTGCATTCAAAGCCATCCTGGGCCGCATGTGGACTGTGCACCATGGGTTGGACAAGCTTGCTGTAGGCAAATAATATGTAGACCACATATTATTATAGTATGTCTCATCTTTTCTAATCCTCAATGACTGGCTTAATCCTTTTTCCTAATCCTTTGGTGACTGGCTTTAAGTGAATTAAGCAAGCACATATGTAAAGTGAGAGTAATCACAATGTAAAAATGCCAGAGAAATCTAGAATTTTCTATGGATCATTGGAGCAATTCTGCTTGCTTCAAAAATTCCTTCTTCCCCCATTTTCTATCCTTGTGGCATTGTCTGACTGCTCATATACAGGTAGGTATGTGCATTCCCCAAGCTCAGCTTCCTTTGCTCTTGACTTGTTCATTCTGCTCTTGAAATTGTTTTGTGTCTCTCAGTCAACTAGGTGTCTCCCTGTTCTATAACTTCTCTTCTAAAAACAACTTTTAAAATGTTATTTAAGTAAAAATTATAGTAAAGTAATGGTACACATGGGTTAAATAATCTTTGTGGAACAAAAATTGTTTAATCAAATGTAGGACTACTTAATTTGATGACAAGCTAAATTATTCATTTCACTATGTTTCTAGAATCTCTCCAAATTAACTCCAATGCAAATCTGTTCCCTCTACTGTTAGACGTCTTCTTCATTCTTAAATACTCAGTTCTTCAGTTTTTTATCATATTTATCTACATATGTGGAACAAGAGCTGTGTGTGTCACACATGTGCACAGGATAACTTATGGATTGTGAATTCCATGAGGACAGAAATATGTCCTGTATCACCATCACCATCATTATCATTATCATCATCATCATCGTCATCATTTTTTCATCATGGGTTCTATTCTCACTAAATATTTAAGATCACAGAAGTCTTTCAACAAATGTCATTTTACTGGCAATTTTTTACTTAGGTAAAATTTTCATGCCTTTGATAAAAAATTTACCTGGGGAAGAATGACAGAATAGAGTATGCTCACAAAACAAGCTACTTTTGGAGTAGTCCAACTCTATAGCATGCACATTTAATAAATTCTAATTTAAAAGAATTACCATATTTTCCACACTATAAGACACACCTGACCATAGATGCACCTAGGTTTAGAGGAGAAAAACAAGAAAAAAAATTTTTTTGAACCAAATGGTATACTAACATATTTAATAAAATATAGCAGAATTAATATTTCAACCATGTAAAATCAATAATAGTTCAGAACCATCATCACTGTCATTAACAAATGAGGAAAGACTTTAAGGTTCAAGCACTTTTCTAGTTTTCTGGGAACCCTAAGAACTCAGCATCGTTAGTGTCAGGATTTATGAATCTCAGTTGCTCGCATTCACTGATATCACTTCGCTATCTTCATGTACGATATTATCTTCAGTTCCATCTAAGACATTGCTAATGCCACATTTTTTGAATGACTGCAATGGATTTGTCCTTTCCTGAGTGCCATGATGTTTTAACCCATTTACAACTTTGAGTGGTAGTGGGCCTCTTCATTCGTCCAGTAGGTGTCAGATCATGATTTTCAGCAGCCATTCATTTGTCCCACTCTTCTTGCATAAAGACTTTAAATAGTTTGTTGATGGAAATGTTGAGAGGTTGCAACTGGCTGGTAAGACCCCCAGGAATTATAGCTAGATGAGTCTTCACTTCTTTAAAACTCTTTTTTGTAGTTACACTAATATGTGCTCTAAACTGGTCAAGCAGTAATAAAGCAGGTTTTTGTCAGAAGCCCTCCAGGACGTAGTCTGCAGGTGGGAAATCACTTAGGCACAGCAAGCGGGTACAGGCCAGAGTAGGCACATGGGGCACCTAAAGGAAGGCCTGCGCCCACCTACCGATCCTTCCAACAGCGCACTACTCCCTCCAGCATGCACCGGCAGCCTCACTGTCCTGCACATCACCAGCCACCTCAGTCTCCTGCATAAACTGACCATTCTTCTGGAACCACGGACTGGCACTGAGATGGTGTGAGACCAGGGCCTTACAGAATAGGAACTAAGGGATTAAAAGTATCTCTAACCTTTCGAAAGCTCCACTTCCCCTCACTTCTCCCTCGACAGTTAGCTGGTTGGCAGTGCAGGTGGTTCTACTGGCACAGACCCCACCCAGTGTCAAAGACAATAGGCAGTGGGCAAAGTGCACTCATACCCACTATTAGCCTCAGCTGATTCGACAGGTCAGCGCTTGTAGCTGGGAGTGTCAGGCGGCTCTCTGCACTCTCCCAGGTCCCGGGTGATGGACAGAGGCACACAGCAACTGACCAGACACCCTGAGATTCAGCAGTAAAGTGGGACATTTAAGATCCCCAGGGGTTTTTTTGTGGGCCTACCACTTCCTCTTCTAACAGCTGTTACTACCACTGACAGGTCAGGTAATACACATCATGGTCTGTGATGCAATATTTGCTCCATAAGATGCACAGATATTTCCACCCACTTTGGGGGCGGAAAAAGTGTGTCTTATGGAGCTAAAAATACAGTAATAAAGAAAATGAGTAGTTTAAATGTAAATTTTGTTCAATGTTTCTAACTTAAGAAGGTTTTGAAATAGATAATAGTATCATTTGTCATCAGAAAATCTAGTCTCAAGTTTAATTGAAGCATTTTTTATGTATGTTCTATGAGGGTTACTCAACAAATGTTTACAAAAGATATCATTTCATTGTTTTATTTTGTTATAAGTGTAGAGAAAATTTCTAACTTCTCTTTTTATTTAAAACTTTCTGGTCTCATAATTGGACTAATACACAGACACATACACACACACACAGAGGAAAAAAACAAAGGGCATCATCATTTGTCTTCTATTCAAGGAAATTTATTTTATTCAGGAAATAACTTCTGTATGCATGCATAAAAGATAAGCAAGGAAAATAGTGTACTTGTTCACAAAATTGAGGGGTAGCTAATGTATTCCCATCAGATGTCCTGGGAAGGTTTCCATTTTGATTTTTGGAATTCATGCAGATATATGAGGTATGATTTAAAAATCTGGTGAATCTTTAAATAAAAAAGTATTACAGTAAAAGACACATTAGCATTAACCCCCCTCAAAATACTCCCCCTTGAACACATGTATCCCGTCTTTCTTGCAACTTTCTGAAGCAGTTCTAGAAGTCCTCTTTCATGAGTGCCTGAGAAATGGGCAAAGGGCTTCATCCTCCATCACAACAATGCGATATGTCACTTCTGGTACGGCAATTTCTGTCAAATAAAAAAAGTGCTGTGCATCTTCATCCACCTTATTCACCAGATCTGGTACTGCGTGACTTCTGGCTCTTTTCTAAGGTCAAAATGACCAAGAGAGGTAAACATTTGATATTGATTCAGGACATCATGGCAGCCCTGACAACACCAACTAAAGACACTCACCAAAGAGGAATTTCAGAACTGCTTCAGAAAGCGGTAAGAATGATGAGATATGTGTGTTCAGTGTGTGTGTGTGGGGGGGGGCAGGAGAATTTTGAGGGAGATTAATGGCAATGTGTCTTTTATTGTAATAATCTTTTTTTTTTTTTTAAACATTCACTGTATTTTTTTTATCATACCCTGTAGAAAGGCCCAGTGGTGAGTGAATAGTATACTGGGGTTTAGTGATCTAGGCAAAAGTTCTCCTGTCTAACTTGGGAGGAAAGAAATGTGCAAATGCTGAATGAAGCAAGGAATGGGCTCCTATTGATCTACTAGGAGATTTCTGGAGGGGAACTTCTGCAGCTTCGGCTCACTATAATGAGGGGCATGCAGTTCTTTGGGGATACCTAATAAAATTCTTAATTAACTAGCAACAAACCCAGCTTCTAGCACATCTGATGCTATTGTATTTGCCCAGCAGTTAGCCAAAGAAAAAAGCAATGCATTATTATTTTCCTAAGTAAAAAAAAATGAAGGAGAATTCAAATCTCCAAAATTTGCCTTAAAAACTCATACTTTGGTAGAAAGTAACAGTGAGAACTGCCTGGTTTGTTGTCTGAATGAAATACAAATTTATACACCCAAATGACTAAAATAATGAAAGTGATAGATTATTGTATTGATGTATAATCACTCTCTAGGATGCAGAACTTACGAGCAGCCTGATTTGGAGAACAATTACTTGTAATTAAAGGTGTGCTGATTACAAAAAAAAAAAAGGAAAGAAAGAGAGAAAAAGAGGGAATTCCTTTGTGTATAATACCAATTAATTATTTTTTTTCAGTGAGAATAGCTCTTAAATATCCGTGATGCTATTTATATCTGACCATATTCAGAAGTGAAATGAAATATGTATGCTTAGCATTCTTAGAATGTGATTTGCAACTCACATTTTTTGGTCAGTTTCTTAAAAACACATTAAAATACTAAAACATCCATAAGACTCTAATGTAAGGAGGTTATTAAGATTGCTGTTTTCTTCATAATTAATAAAAACAAATACCTACAAGCTAGACAGTTTGTAAATCAATTTCTCTAGCTATTTCTCCTGCCTCTGTGGAGATTAAATTAGAAATAACGAAGCTCATGAGTACTAGAATTCCTTCCCTTATAAGAAACCAAAATATGATTGTTACTGAGCCTCACAGCAGTCTCGTGGTTCTGTATGTCAATCTGAAATAAGAGATGAGGGTGGTTGGCATTCGTGTCACATGGGTCCTCTTCCTTGCCTTTTGGTAACGTGCCGGGTCAACCAGCTGTCAGGGGCTGTGGAGGAGGCTCTATCGCTGGCATCCAGCTGCCTTCCCAGCTGCTCTTCCACTCTCACCATTTCAGAGTCCCTTCTAAAACTGCCCTCATGCGGTGTCCTCGTGCCCTTATATCACCCATTTTCCTCCTCTACCTTAGTTACAGAGCAAGTCCTGAATTTTCTAAGATAGGCCTTTCAGGTGAGTTCATGACTTGTTGCATTACCAGCAACAACTGAACTCCTTTCCTGTTGTAGAACTTTCTGTGCGTGAACACACTCCCAAATTGGGCAACTGAATCATTTGTGAGGTGGCATGTCTAGATTCAAAAGTTCAGGAGAGAAAGTTACAATAGAAAACAGATCAGGGGAAGCTGGGATGGCTCAGAAGGTTAAGTGCTCGCTTTGCAGCCCTGGAGCCTTAGGATCAAGTTCTGGCCCTGGCCCACGCAAACCCATATGCAGTTTGTTTCTTGCTGGGGCCTATGCGGGAGGCTCCCGGCCCATTTCCTGTTCTGCGCAGCCCCGCGCCCACCTGTGGAATGAAACTATGGAAAACTAATGCCAACTATGGAGACTGCTCTGAACCCTTCCCCTTCTCTCTGTCTCTCTCTGTCTGTCTCTGTCTATCTCTCTGTCAAAAAACAATAAAAATAAATCTTTTTTTTTAAAAAGAAAACACATCAAATTAAATTAAAATACATATTTTATTTGGATGATGGTGCGCTTCTTATTTTCTGTTGTTGTTTTTTTAAGGTGTCTGACATTTCTGGAATGAATGGTGGTGCTTAACAATGCAAGATGGGTGGACATGCTTCAGGTATAATTCCTGTCTTTATCCCTTCGTGCTGGGGGGCTTTAAGGGATTTATCATCCCTAAGCGCTTAACGATCTTATCTATAAAACTACAATACCTACTTCATAAAGCTATTGTGAAGATTAAGTAATATATGAGGGCTGTCTGGAAAGTATCAAGCCATGTCATATGAGAAATAGAGGCATTTATGGCTGCATTTTTCCTGGTTAGCCCTCATTAAGTATAAAGAAGTTTTTAGAGTGCCAGATCCAAAGGAATTACTAGTAAGCCTTAGCTATTAATTAGTTGTATTAAAAAAAACAACAACCCAAAACATAAAAATAAACTATTTCCTTACGATTATGGTACCTCAGATTCTCAAAAATCTGTTTACTCCTTTGAGGTAAGACACTATGGCAGAAGGTCCTTGTTCAATATGGACTGCTTATATGCTTAGGACATTTTTCTGGAAGGACACACACAAAACTGTTAACAATGATTTTCTCTGTGGAAAGGGTAAGTTAGGAGAAGGAATAAAAACTCTTTTTACTTTTACATTTTTCTGTTCCATTTGCATTTCTACTATGTGCAGGTATATATTTTACTTTACAGCAATAAACAGGAACACATAAGTGAACATGCATTTTTCAAATTAACTAGCAGAGCACTGGATTGTGAGAGACAGGAGTGGGATCAATAAAGGGCACTTGGAGAACACGGAGGAACCTGTGGCCCACCTAAGGCATCCTGGAGCCTCTAGAGCAGTCCCAGGCCCCAGGCCCCATCGCTGATCCCAGCGCTAAATCAGGGATTAGGGTACATATAACTTAGGCTCAGTCAGACCTGATGTTGAGCATTGATCTCTACATTGGTAAGCTCTGTGTCCTTGGGGAAGTTACTTAATGTCTCTGTGCTGCAGTTTCCTCCTCATTTACCGTATTTTTTTTTAAAGGAGGATCATAACGTCTACTCCTCCGTTTGTCTACTTCCACATAGGCTGTGACTATTCCATGAGCTCTGCCATGGGAGGTGGGGTTGAAAGAAGTCAGTAAATCTTATCTTCTTCCTCTCCTCCTTCGATTTCCTGTCCAGTCAAACATAATTTTTTTTTTTAACTTACAGACTTGCTGTATTTGCCAGCATTCAACCCTTATCCTTTTCTGTCTCCCCTCTGCCTCTTCTTTCTCCCTCCCTGCCCTTTCATCTCTGTTTGTACATGTATTTAGAAAGCTCTCGAAAGAGTTTCCAACCTAGTCCAAAATGGTTTTTCAACAAACAAACAAACGCAAGAACTCCTCATCATGACGTTCTACCTCAGAGTCAGCAAACCTTTGCGGCTGGATTAACTTTCTCCGATTCTGCCACAGTTGCAGGTTCAGAGCGGCTGCCGGAAGCCCTTCTTCTCTCTAACTCAGTGGGGAATGAATAGTCTTTTTCTCTGTAACCTTAAATCTAGGCTCAGTCATCACCAATCATTTGCCCTTTCTTTGTGACAGTCCTTTGTAGGTTTAAAGTTATTTGGGGGGTGAGAACTTCTCTCCTCTGCCTTCTCTGGGTTCTGCGGGACACACAGTCGCAGCAGCCAGTTCTGCACGTTGTGAGGAGGGCCTGTGCGGTTGGTACAGTGGCCCCCTTCGCATCCTCTTTTGCTTCTATTGTGGAGGATGAAGGTAAGGGGCTTGAATCCAGGGAAGCCAGGGGAAACCTTGGGCTTACTTTCCCTCCCCTCTTCCCCCCTCTCTTATTTCTAATCTCTCCAGCACACCCTTCCAACACTCAGGACAATTTTCTGTATGTTCCTGTTGAAGACCCATCTGAACTAACCAGCACACAGGATCTGATATGCGAAGCAAGTGTTCACCAGTAAAGACATGAAGCTGTCCTGGCTCAGGTGAGACTCAACACACATGAAGATTGGATTGGCTGGTGGAGAAGTTGGTTTCTCTGTTCTTCCAATCACATATTGGTATGAGTGCCCAACTCCCCAAAGCAGAAAACCCAGATTGGTCCAAGGTAGATCAGGAGCGAATATTCACTTTTTCAAGAATTACCTTCATGTCAAAGGACTTCTTGGTGGGACCTAAACCGCGAATTTCCTCCATGTCCTTAAACGTGCTGGATTAAAGTACTCTTGCACACAAAAGTTGCCATATCTGTACTTGATAAAAAGTGTGCTGCACTTAATAGATGCACTGGCCTATGTTAACAATACCATAGCTTTAAGGAGGAAGATGTGTAAAACTGATCACATTTAACAAAGTGGCACAATTTGGGTATGGTTTGTGGAACTAGCGAGTACAGGGCAGTGGGGGTGGCATTTCATAATCGAGCAAGCAGAGTTATGTGCAGCTCTAAACTGGGATCCACAGGTGCAACGCTGTGGGAGAATGGCAAAGCAATGATAAAAAGGGATGGACAGACGAAAAGATGAAAAGATGGTGTTATGAAGAGTCAGAAGTGAGAAGTAAACTGAAAAATAGTTTAGGTTAAAGGCTGTAAAGGAGAAAGATCAATAATTATTTCATGTTGTTGAAAACCTTGTAAATATGCGTACAGACAAAACTGGGAACCGTGACACTACTTGCAGACGGCTGTTACACTTAACCTGAAGTGAAGATAGAGGCATGTGGATGGGCTGGAGAGATGGCTGCCTAGTGGAGGCACACGAACCTTTCTATGTCTCTTATATAACCAATTGTGTTTGGACAGAGAACATTTGTTTCTCTTAGGAATAGATCCCCCAATTGTTAGCTGGGCCCATGACTTCATAGAGTGAAGACTAGTTCTCCTCCCAGCAATTAGGTGTGGCCATGTGACTAAGCACTTACCTAGGCAAAAGGGTGTCATTGACCAGTTTCAAGGATACAGAAACTGCAGGCTTCCAAAGGGCCAGTGACTCTTCATGGTAGGGCAAATGCTTGTGAAACCATCTCCTCCAGGAACCTGGGAGTCAGATCACATACTGACCAAGTCTTAGCTCTAGGGGGAAGTGGTTGGGGGAAATGGAGAATTCTGTTGGGGTTGGCTGCTTCACGCTGTTTTGGCAGAGACCTGAGAGAGAGGAACTCAAGCTAGAGGTAATCAGTTGGCAAGCGAGGAAGAAGGCATTTTTGTTCTGCAAAGGGCAGAACTCAAAGCCTGTAGCATAAAATCTGGGCTGATTGATTTGGGGAGACTGAACTAGAAAGCCAGCTGTTTCTGTGGCCCCCAGTGAAGCCACAGGCTTAGGAGGAAATGCAACTGTGACCCAAAGTCTTTTTCAGGCACATTTGACTAATTGATTAATTAATTAATTTTTTGCCAGAAAACGCCAAAAAAGGACAGAGAAAGAAGGAGAAGGGCAGAAAGAGGAGGAGGAAGAAAGAAAAGGGAAGAAAAATAGAGCAAATAGAGTGTCTTAAACACTAGATCTAGAGGACATGGCCTCCCTCTTAAGCCTCTTCTTTCTGAGGGTCACAAATTGCTGTCATTAAGTTGAGAGGAGAAATGGAGAGAACACAGGACTAGCAAGGAAAACACCAAAGGCTTGGGGCTGAGAAGTTGTTATTTGGCTGAGGTTACTAGCACATGGCACTGACCAGAAGCAAATAGACCAGGAAATGACTGAGTTTTTGAGGTAACTATTTTGCTAAAGAAGCCAGATGTTTGCTTGCCAAAACCTGTGCCCACTCAACCCCGAAAGCCACTCCTGGGCCACGGGAATGGCTGGAAGCTGCTGTGAAAGTTGAACATCTGCCAAGAAGAACATAGTTGCCAATGTTCATCTCAGATGCTGCCACAGAGAAGAAAGGCTAAAACACGGAAGGCAAAGTTCAGGACCCCAGGAGACAATGCACAGGCTGTTCACTGCAAGGGGCAGGATGGCTGCCAGATGAACTGACCACACACACACACACACACACACACACACACATACACACTTTACCTCACAAGCAGGTTGTTTGACAAAATGTTAAAAACAATTTTTTTTTTTATGAATGAGCGACCACTGTAAATTTCCCATCTTCCCCCTTCCAACTTTGGAGGGAGGAGTGGCATTATTGTAGTTACTCTGTATATTAGTTCACTAGGGCTGCATAAAAAGTAGCAGAGCATTAGAGATTTAGTATTTCAGTTTTGGAAACTAGTAGTCTGAGATCAAGATGTCTGCAGGATGGTTCCCTCTGAATGCTCTGGGGGAAGCACTCATTCTGGACCCCTCTCCTAGCTTCTGGTGCGCGCTCTTGCTCTCTCTGTGTGTGTGTGTGTATCCAAATGCCCCCTAAAAAAAAAAAAAAAAAAAAAGAATACCAGTCTTTTTTATAAGAATACCTAATACCTATTGGATTAGGGCCCACCCTACTTTAGTTCTGACTACTTCTACTTTTTAGCTGATTACATCTGCAATGACTTTGTTTCTGAATAAGGTCATATTCAGAGGTACTGAGGGTTAGAACTTCAACATATGAATCTGGGAGAGACACAGTTCACACCATGAGACTCAGCTGCTTCTCCCCTATTGCATAACTGATGTATATAGGATAGATAATTTGTATTTTAGTTCTTGAGTCACCAGAAATGGAGTTTCCCATCTGGACATGATGAAGGGAACTTAGCATCTCTGAGAGATTCTAGAATTCAAACTGGATGTGGCATCCAGGTGAGGCTTTGGGATTTTAGCACTTGGGGAGTGGGTATGTTCCAAGGGCAAAAAGGTATGTATAGCTTTTTGGGTGGTCCAAGAAACAGACTGTAGCAGAGATTAATATTATGCTTTTATAAGAACAGAATCTTCATATTTTACTCAGGAACATGAGTACCGGTACCCAGAAAAAAAGACAATATTTTCAGCCTCCCTTGCAGCTAGATGAGCTATGTAACTAAATTCTGGCCATTCTGCAGCTTCTAGGTCATATCCTAGAAGGAGGGGATGTGTCTTTTTTTCTTCTCTCACTCCCTTCCTCAATCCTGCTGCAGAGGACACAGATGTGGACCCGGCCATCATGGATTTTGAGAACAAAGGTGATACCCTAGTGAGAGACGAAGAAGACAAAAGAAGCCCAGCTCCTTGGACATGGAGCATCATCACCACATTAGTCCTAGGCTGCTTAATCATGTACTTTTCCAAGAGAAAAAACAAAAAACAAAAAACATCTATGCTACCTAGAGTCAAGTATTACAAAAACACTGATTTTCCTTAGTTTCTTAAAAATCTAGGTTTCTTCCCAGTCTGGAGCCCTTTCACAGACTGTATCCCTATGTTTTGCTTTCTGACACCCCCTTTTTGTAACTTACACTCACCCTGAAATTTTATTTATTTATTTATTTTTATTTTTTATTGTTAAATTTAATGGGGTGACATTGATTGGTAACAATTAGTTTCCAGATGCACAACTCCACATCACATCACCCATGCATCGCATTATATGCCCACCTCCCAGAATCAGCTCCCCCTCTACCACCATATATCCAGTGCCCACTCCCACCTCCCCCCACAACTCTCCCTCCCCCCTCCTCCCCTTCCCTCAGGCAATCATCCAGCTATTCAAATTTTATTCAAATATCACTTCTCCTGAGGAACCTTCTGCTACTTTCCAGGCTAGTTTAGGTTTCTGTCATATATACTCTTACAACATCCTATGCCTTTCCTTTATAGAACGTTAATCAACTTTCATTAAATATAAGTGTAACTGTAAGTGGATAAATTGAATAGTTTTCTCTTCGACCACATTGTAAGTTCATGAAATGAGGGCAGGGTGTGATTTGCTCTGGTAGGTAGCCTCCGTGATGGCCCTGATGATTCCCCTCCCACCCCATACACCTGGGTCTTATATTCTGTGAAATCCCTCCCCTACCCCTTCCCTTGAGAATGGGCTGCACATAATAGCTAGCTTCCACAGAATGTAATCAAAAGAATCAGAGGTCATTTCTGAGATTATGAATAGGAAGGGTGAGGCGCTCTCAGATGATTTCTTCTGGAGAAGCTAACCTCAATGCCGTGAGGCAGCCCTGAGGAGAGAGGCCCACAGGTGAGCTGGGGAGTGTGTCTTTCAGCCCCATTTGTGATTTGCGATGACTGCAGCCTCAGCTATTAGCTTGACCACAACTTGCAAGAGATTCTGAACCAGAGGCACCCAGGCACACCCACGTAGACTTCTGAACCACAGCAACTCTGAGAAAATAAATGTTTGTTGTGGTAAGCTCTAAGTTTTAGGTTAAATTATTGCTCAACAATAAGAGAATAATACATTTGCTCACCATGACATCCCCAGCACCTACTAAATACCAGTTGAATGAATGGCACATAAATTCATGGGTTTTTTTACTAAGGAACTTGTCTTCTAAATCTTGAGCTCTTCATTATCATAACAAGTTATTCAATTTTTAAAAAAATTTCTTTTATTTATTTATTTATTTATTTTTTGAGAGAATGTGGGGGTGGGGCAGGGAGGGACCAGAGCAGTCTCCATGTTGTACATCATTAGATGTGACATAGTTTTCTTTCCACACAGGTGGATGTGGGGTGGCACTGGGAGGGAACTGACCTGGGCATCTCCCACCTGGAAGGCGAGAACCTTTATCTCTGAGGCATCCCTGCAGTTACCAGTGGCACCATAGTTCAGCATGTGGGTTTGCACAGGCCGGGGCTAGGATTCGATCCCTAGACCTTAGTTGCAAGGCAAGTGCTCAACCTGCTGAGCTATCCCAGAATCCCAAGTCATTCATTTAAAAAATATTTTTATTAAAATATAGCTAACATACAATATTAAATTAGCTTCAGGTGTACACCATAGTTATTCAATATTTATATACCTAAAGAAGTGATAACTTTTAAAAAAAGATTAATTTTTTTTATTGTTTGAGAAATGAGAGACAGAGAGAATGGGGGCAGGTCCAGAGCAGTCTCCACAGTTGTACATCATTAGTTTTTTGACATAGTTTCATTCCACAAAGGTGGATGTGGGGCCATGGGAGCTGGAAACTGAACTTGGGGCTTCCTTCATGGGAGGTGAGAACCTTCACCACCATCCTGGTGGTTACCAGTTGCACCACAGTTCAGCACATGAGTTTGCACGGGCCGGGGCCAGGGTTTGATCCCCGGGCCTCATGGTTGCAAGGCAAACACTCAACTTGCTGAGCTATCCCAGCATCCCCAAGAGGTGATAGCTATAACAAGTCCAGCAACTACTGGACACTGTACCATGGTATCACAGTATTATTGACTGTATTCCCTATGCTACACATGAAATACTACTAATGGCTTATTTGTTTTATACTGGGAAATTTGTACCTCTTATTCCCCTTCACTTTTCTCTCCCTTTAAAAAATTCTCAGTTACAGTTAACATTCAATATTGTATTAATTTCAGGTATACAGCATACTGGTTAGACATTTGTACAATTTAAGCAGTGATCTCTCTAATCTGTCTAGTACTCACCTGGTACTATACATAGCTATTACCATATTATTGACTGTATTCCCTATACTTTAACTGACATCCCTATGACTATTTTGTAACTACCAATCTGTACTTCTTAATCTCTTCACCTTTTTCACCCTGCCCCCCAAATCCCTCCCATTTATCACCCTGATAAATCTAGTACCCATCTGACACCGTACATAGTTATTTTAGTATTACTGACTACATTTCTTATGCTATGCCCTATATCACCATGACAACTTTATAACAACGAATTTGTACTTCTTAATCATTTCCCCTTTTTCACCCACCCCTCAACTCCCCTTGCGTCTAGCAAGCATCAAAATGTTCTCTGTATCTATGAATTTGCTTTTGTTTTGTTTATGTTCTTTAAATTTTACATATACTCATAAAAAAAATCACATTGCATCTCTCTTTCTCTGTCTGACACTCCACTCAGCATAATACCCTCTACGTCCATTCATGCTGCCACTGATGGCAAGAACCCAATCCCATCCATGGCTGAGCAGTATACCATTATATATATATATATATATATATATATATATATATATATATATATATATATATATCTCACCTCGTCTTTATCCATTTATTCATCATCAGACACCCAGGCTGCCTCCACATTCTGGACATTATAAACAATGCTGCAATGAATGTATGAACACATTTCTTCCCTTGAAGTAGTGTTTTGGTTATCTTCAGATAAATAACCAAAAGTGAAATTATTGGGTTCTTTGTCTCTTGTTACAGCCTTTGTTTTAAAAATCCATTTTGTCTGGTATAAGTATTGCTAGCCCAGGTATTTTGTTGTTGTTTCCATTTTCATGAAATATCTTTTTTCCATCCCTTTAATTTTAGTCAGTGTGTATCTTTCTATCTGAAGTGAGTCTCTTGTAGGCAGCATATGGAAGGGTCTTGTTTCTTATTCATTTAGCCACTGTGTATTTCAATTGGAGCATATAATCCATTTACATTGAAAGTAATTATTGATAGATATGTAATTATTGCCATTTTATATTATTCATATGTTTGAACATTGTTTTTTCACCTTACAGGATTTGCTCTAACGTTTACATTTATTTCTTTAAAAAAGAAGATTTTATTTTTTTTGAGCTTGTGCAAGAGAGAAAAGGGTAAGGCCCAGAGCAGTTTCCATAGTTGTACATCATTAGTTGTGACATAGTTTCATTCCACACAGGTGGATGTGGGGCTGTGGGGAGCAGGAATCGAAATGGGAGCCTCCCATATGGGAGGCAAGAACCTTCACCATCATCCTGGCAAATACCAGTTGTGCCAAAGTTCAGCATACCCATATGGGCTGGGGCTGAAATTTGATCACTGGACCTCATGGTTGCAAGTAAGCACTCAACCTTTGAGCTATCCTGGCATCTTCTAACATTTCTTACAATTCAGGTTTGGTGGTGATGAACTCATTTAGCTTTTTCTTGTCTAGGAAGCTCTTTATCTGTCCTTCGGTACTAACTGATAACTGCTGGGTAGAGGGTAATCTTGGTTGTCAGTCCTTGCTTTTCACTGAATATTTCCTGTCATTCCTTTCTGGCCTATAAAGTTTCTGTTGAGAAATCAGCTGACAGTCTTATGGGAGCTCCCTTGTAGGTAACTAACTACTTTTGTCTTGCTACTTTTAAGATCCTTTCTTTGTCTTTAACTTTCAGCATTTTAATTATGATGCACCTTGGTGTGGGCCTATTGGTTCATCTTGTTTGGGACTGTATGTACTTCCTGGGCTTACGTTTTTCAATTTCTTCTCTCTCTCTCCTCCTTCTGGTACCACTATGATGCAAATGTTGGTATGCTTAATGTTGTCCCAAAAGCCCCTTAAACTATCCTCACTTTTTTGGGAGTCTTTTTCCTTTTTGCTGTTCAGACTAGGTGTTTTCTGCTACCATTTTTTTTTAAATTGCTGATTTGATTCTACTTTATTTAATTTACCATTGATTCCCTCTAATGTATTCTTCATTTCAATGATTATATTCTTTATTTATAACTGTTTTTTTTATGTTTCTGTCTCCATTTTTATGTTTTCCTCTTTGTTAAAGTTCTCACTGAGTTTATGAACTCTTCTCCTAAGTCCTTTGAGCATCCTTCTGACCAGTGTTTGAAACTCTGCATCTGGTAGATTGCTTGTCTCCATTTTGTTTAGCTCTTTTTCTGGAACTTTGTTTTTTCTTTTATTTGGGAAATGTTTCTTTGTCTTCCCCTTTTGACTGCTTCCCTGTGTTTGTTTCTACATCTTAGGTAGAGCTGCTATGCTTCCTGGTCTTAGTAGTGGCCTTATGTAGTTCAGTCTCCCTCATCACCTGAGCCAGGTGCTGAAGGTATGTCCTTTGTGTGAGTTGTGTGTGCCCTCCTGTTGCAGTTGAGCCTTGGTTGCTGTTTGCAGGTCAGTAGGAGGGATTGACCCTGAGGCTGATTGGTGTGGGGACTGGCTGTGACTATAGTGGATGAGCTGTTTTGTGGGGACTGACCTTATAGAGCAGGATTCATTTTAGCAGGACTCTGGTGCCTGCTCAGTCCACTCTTTGGGTGTATGGTCCTTTGAGGGAGCTAAGTGGTCCTTGGCTCTGTTCAACTCTGGCCACTGGGCATGTCATCCCTGGGGTCTCCTGGGAGGGACCCTGACACAGGCCAAGTTCAGCCATAGTCTGTGCCCCACTCAGGGCCACCTAGAGTGAGCCACAGAGCAATCCACAAAATGGCCTCCAGCACACACTGAGTCCAGATTGTGCAGGTTTTGTGAGGCTTGGAGAGATTTTAGGAAAATACTGAACAGGAGCCAAAAGAGGCCCTTTATATGGAAAAGCCACTGGGTGTGCCTGAAAGTTGAATAGGGCAGGGTCTTAGAAAACTATCATGGCAGGACAAACCATGTCAGCCAGATTGATGGAAAGTTAGATATGGCAGCTACCTGAGTTCACACACTGGGCAGGGGAGGGCTCAACAAAGAAATAATAGATTCTGCCAACAATTCTCTCGGTCAGCCCTCACCCTGAAGCTAGACAATTCAGTCCCTATCTGTCTGTCCTTGGCAACCTTTAAGCTGCTGCCTCAGTGCTGAAGCTCAGACAGAGTGTACCCATCAGTAAGTCCATGTGTAGGCACCTTTAAGAGAAATGCCTGGGATTGCAGCCCTCCGTCTCACTTAGCCACAATCTCCCTTGATTTTCACAGCCAGAAGTTGTGCAGACTTCACTTCCTAGCACTGGAACCCTGGACTAGGGAGCCCAGTGTAAGGTTGGGACCCCTTGCACTTTCGTGGGAGGACTTCTGATTTTTAGTAGTCATACACAGGTGTGGGGCCAGCCCGTTCTGCACCTTCACCCCTATAGAGAGAAGGTGGCTTCTTCTATGTGTCTTTAGTTCTAGGACTTCAGCCAGGCTTCAGGCGATTCTCAATGATGATTATTCTGTAGTTTAGTTATAATTTTGATGTGTTCCTGAGATAATGCAAATACAGTATTACTTACTCTGCCATCATGCCCAGAAAATCCAGGAGTCATTGCTCTTAAAATTAGGATAAATAAAGTTTTTATGTGTCTTATAAACTATAAGAGATGGCAAGAATATTGCATTTATTTAATTATTTGTGTGTTTTCTATATGTTCTAGAAAGAATCTGGGACACTGATGGTGTTATTTTATGTGAAGGGCCACCCTTGCTGTAGGTGCACACTCTTTCACATGGCATATCACATTACCTATGTGGTAATCTAAATACATCTATCTCAGCCATGTGATGTATGATACATGTGCACATTTGCTTCAGATAAGAACCCGATGAGTGGTTACTTAGCATTTGAAAATTCCTAATCAGAAATCCATATCACAAGGGTGATTAATTGTAAGTTAGAGGACTTTCACCACAAACCCACACTCCAGAGACAAATGCTTTACATCTCATTCTCCACATCTGCTTTGGAGGGTTCACCAACTAGCACAACTGATGTTAGAAACCACTTTTCACTGGTTGTTTCTAATGAGAGGCATTTAGGGTTGTGGTTGACATGAAGGATTTGGGGGAGCTTCATCACTCTTATGTCAATACAGCCTTGAGTAGTTTTTGCCCTGTTCCCCCTTCCCCCAAAGGAGGATGCTGTCTGCTGGGCTAACACTTGGTGGTGCTTCCAGGAATATGAAGTGTGGGCCATAGGTCAGATCTCTGACTCAGAGCAGGGCATACAAATTTTTCCCAAAGTTTTTCTCTAAGCCGGCTTGAAAGATTTTTTTTTATCCTGTTTTAAATAAATGTTTATGTGACATAATTTTGTCTGACACTTGCTTTCTGTGTAACAAAAGAATGCTGGGCAGGAGACAAGTTATAACTTCTATGTACCTTCAATCATTGGCTGCTACTCCAATTCACTCAAAGGACCAGACATTGTGGTGAACCACTAAATTGGCTTTAGTTAGTTCACAAAGATGAACATTGTTATGACTTGCCTGAACTGCAGGTATCACCTGGTTACACAGTCTGCTACCTGAAACAGGGCCTGCTTCAGAAATTAAAATGACTGTGAAGACTAATACAATTTGGAAAATGAATGGGTTATCATTTAATTATCTCAAATTGCTCTATGTTTCCTCAGATGGTAAATCCTGGTTGGAATTTATTTGCTAGAAATAACTCCGATTTTCATGGCTTTTCCCTCTGCCTTTATCTTTATGCAAGACCTTTACTTGCTGAAAATCAGCCCTCAAGACCAGAGACCTTCCTGGTGACCATGGGGCTCAACCACATCTACTAAGTACCTCACATCCATGGGTCACCAGCAGTGTCTGATGCCCCCTGTGGACACAGACTGTGTGGGTGCTCCCTGCACCCAAGAAGCTCAGGAATCCACAGAGAGCTTACCAGGCCACCCCTCCCCCCAATTCTGTGTCATTCTCTGTCACCTGAACCCTGAAACAACACCATTTTTACCATGATCTAAGAGAGTGTTTCCTTGTTTGTAGCTTGGGTGCCAATAGAAAACTCCCACCAGGGGTCAGAACTCATCCTTGGGTCAGAGAAGATGCAGAAGACAGACAATTTTCCATCTGCTTCTCCAGCAGACTTCACACTACAACCCCCTCTCCCTCTCTCCTCCTTCAACTATAGCAGAGTCCACATGCAGCTAGGTTCTGATTCAGCCTATCTTCCGTCTAATCACCAAACATATTCAGATACACCTGAACCATCACCATGGACACAGCCTAGGCTCAAACTAAACTCTCTGCTCTTTAATTACTATGTTTTGATAGACAATATTTTAAAATTATCAGGTCCGTGAACAGACACTTTTTCCAGGAAGACATACAAACTGCCAACAAATATATAAAAAAGATGCTCAATTTCAATAGCTTTAAGGAAAATGCAAATCAAAACCACAACATGATACCATCTCACAACTGTTGAAATGGTTGTCATCAATAAGATAAGAAATAACAAGTGTTGGAAAGAATGTGGAATAAAGGGAACCTTCCTACACTGCTGGTGGGAATGTAAATTGGTACAACGACTATGAAAGACAGTATGGATCTTCCTCAAGAAAACAATAGAGTTACCAAATGATCCAGCAATTCCACTTCTAGGTATCTACTTGAAAAATTAGAAAACATTCATTCATAAAGATATATGTATCCCTATTATTATTATTTTTAATTTTAATTATTTTATTTTATTATTGTTAAATTTATTGGAGTGACATTGGTTGGTAACAATTACATAGTTTTCAGATGTACAAGTCCACATCACATCACCTATGCTTCACATTATGTGCTCACCATCCAGAATCAGCTCCACTTCCATCACCATATATCCGGTGTCCACTCCCACCTCCCCCAGCCAACTCTTCCTCCCCTTTCCTCCCCCACTCTCCAGGTAACCACCAAACCATTGAGTGTCCACTCCCACCTCCATTCCCTCTCTCCTTCCTCCCTCCCCCCATTCCCTCAGGCAATCTCCAAGCTATTGAGTGTGTCCATAGGTCTCTGTGTCTTTGTTACTTTCAGTTTTATATTCCACCTATAAGTGAGGTCATATGTTTCCTGATTCTTTCAGTCTGACTTATGTTGCTTAATAAGATGGTCTCTAGGTCCATCCATGTTGTCACAAATGACTGTATTTCATCATTTCTTGTCGCTGAGTAGTATTTCATTGTGTAAATGTACCACATCTTCTTTATCCAGTCATCTATCGAAGGGCATTTTGGTTGTTTCCATGTTCTGGCCACTGTGAACAGTGCTGCGATGAACATGCGGGTACAAACATCTTTAAAGATTAAGGTTTTCAGGTTTTTTGGGTAGATGCCCAGTAGAGGGATGGCTGGGTCATAAGGTAATTCCATTCGTAATTTTTTGAGGAATCTCCATACAGCCTTCCATACTGGTTGTACCAGTTTACATTCCCACCAGCAGTGTATGAGGGTTCCATTTTGTCCACAGCCTCTCCAGCACTTGTTATCCCTTGTCTTGTTGATTATAGCCATTCTAACAGGTGTAAGATGATAGATATCTCATTGTGGTTTTTATTTGCATCTCCCTAATTGCTAGTGAAGTGGAGCATTTTTTCATATATCTGTTGGCCATATGTATGTCTTCCTGAGAGAAGTGTCTGTTAAGGTCATCTGCCCATTTCTTAATTGGATTGCTTGTTTTTTTCTTGTTGAGTTGTATCAGTTCTTTGTATATTTTTGATATTAGCCCCTTATCAGAGGCATTGTTTGCAAATATTTTTTCCTAGTTGGTTGGTTGCCTCTTTGCTTTGTTGATGGTTTCCTTTGCAGCGCAGAAGCTTTTTAGCTTAATAAGGCCCCATTTGTTTATTTGTACTTTTACTTCCCTTGCCATTGAGGTCAGATTCATAAATTCCTCCCTGAATCCCAGGTCTATAAGTTTAGTGCCAATGTTTTCTTCTATGCAATTTATTGTTTCCTTTTTCATTTGGAGGTCTTTAATCCATTTTGAGTTAATTTTGGTATATGGTGAGAGATCGCAGTTCACCTTCAGCCTTTTGCATGTGGTTTTCCAATTCTCCCAGCTCTATTTACTGAAGAGGCTTTCTTTTCCCCACTGTATATTTTTTGATCCTTTATCAAAAATAGTCTGTCCATATATTTGTGGGTTTATTTCTGGGTTTTCAATTCTGTTCCATTGGTTCGTGTGCCTGTTTTTCTGCCAATACCAAGCTGTTTTGATTACTGAGGCTTTGTAGTACAGATAAAAGTCAGGCAGTGAGATGCCCCCAGCTTTATCCTTCTTTCTTAGGATAGCTTTTGCAATTCGTGGTCTTTTGTGGTTCCATACAAATTTGATGATTTTTTAAATCTATTTCTTGAAAGAATGACTGTGGGATTTTGATGGGAATGGCATTGAATCTGTATATTGCTTTGGGGAGTATGGCCGTTTTAACTATGTTGATTCTTCCAATCCATGAACATGGAATGTCTTTCCATTTCTTTGTGTCCTCTTTAATTTCTTTTAAGAGTGTCTTATAGTTTTCAGTGTACAAGTCCTTCACGTTCTTTGTTAAATTTATTCCTAGGTATTTCATTTTTTTGTTTGCAATGGCAAAGGGAATGGATCTTCTTGTCTTTCTTTCTGAAGTTTCATTGTTGGCATACAAAAATACAGATGATTTTGGGACATTGATTTTGTAGCCTGCAACTTTACTGTATTTGTCTATTATTTGTAATAGATTTCTGATAGAGTCTGTAGAGTTTTTTATATACAGGATCATGTCATCTGCAAAGAGTGAGAGTTTAACTTCTTCTCTCCCAATTCTAATGCCTTTTATTTCTTTCTCTTGTCTGATTGCTCTGGCTAGATCTTCCAGAACTATGTTGAACAGCAGTGGTGACAGGGGGCATCCCTGTCTTGTTTCTGATTTTAGAAAATAGGCTTCAGCTTTTCCCCATTCAGTATAATATTTTCTGAGGGTATGTCATATATGGCCTTTATTATGTTGAGGTACTTTCCTTCAATTCCCATTTTATTCAGTGTTTTTATCATAAATGGGTGTTGTATCTTGTCGAATGCCTTTTCTGTATCAAATAAGATGATCATGTGGTTTTTATCCTTTGTTTGGTTTATGTGCTGGATTACACTGATTGATTTGTGTATGTTGAACCATCCTTGTGCCCCTGGGGTGAATCCCACTTGGTCATGGTGAATGATCTTTTTAATGCATTGTTGTATTCTGTTAGCTGAAATTTTATTTAAGATTTTGCATCAGTGTTCATCAGTGTGATTGGCCTATAGTTTTCCTTTTTGGTATTGTCTTTCCAGATTTTGGTATTAGGGAGATATTAGCTTCATAGAAAGAGTTGAGTAGTATGGCCTCCTCTTGAATTTTCTGGAGTAGTTTGAGGAGGATGGACATTAGTTCTTCTTTGAATGACTGGTAGAATTCATTGGTAAATCCATCTGGTCCAGGCCTTTTGCTTTGGGCAGGTTTTGGATAGTTGTTTCAACTTCTGTATGGTTGATTGGTTTATTTAGGTTATCCAAATCTTCTTGGTTCAATTTAGGTAAACTATATGTTTCTAGAAATTTGTCCATTTCCTCTAGTTTGTCAAATTTGTTGGCATAGAGGCTTTCATAATAATCTCTTATGATTGTTTGTATTTTTGCAGTATCAGTTGTGATCTCTCTCCTATCATCCCATATTCTGAAAATATGAGATTTTTCTCTTTGCCCTTTGGTGGGCCTAGCCAGTGGTTTGTCAATTGTATTAATTTTTTCAAAGAACCAGCTCTTTGTGGCATTAATTTTATCCATTGTTTTTCTGTTCTGAATTTCATTAAGTTATGCTTTAATTTTTATTAATTCTCATCTTCTGCTGGCTTTGGGCGACCTCTGTTCCTCTTTTTCTAGCTCTATAAGATGAGATGTGAGGGTGTTTACTTGTAGTTTTTCTTGTTTCTTGAGATAGGCCTGTAGTGATATAAATTTCCCTCTTAATACTGCTTTTACTGTGTCCCAGAAATTTTGGTATGTTGTGTTTTTATTGTCATTCATTTCTACAAATTTTTTAATCTCTTGTTTTATTTCCTTTTTGATCCAGTCACTTTTTAATAACATGTTGTTCAATCTCCACGTATATGTGCTTCTCTCTGAACTTTATCTTTTGCAATTGATCTCTAGTTTCAACGCTTTGTGGTCTGAGAATACACTTGGTATGATTTGGATGCCCTTAAATTTGGTGACGTTGGATTTAAGTCCCAGCATATGGTCTATCCTTGAAAGTGTTCCATGTGCACTAGAGTAAAATGTATAGAGATGTGTTGTAGGATGGAATGACCTGTAAATGTCAATTATGTCCATTTCCTGTAATGTATCATTTAAAGCTTCAGTTTTCTTATGTATTTTCTGCTTGGATGATCTGCCCAATGTTGTCAGTGAGTGTTTAAATCTCCTACTATAATAGTATTTTTGTCAAATTCTCCTATTAGATCTGTTAGTAGTTGCTTTATAAATTTTGGTGCTTCCTGGTTGGAGGCGTATATATTGATGAATGTCATGTTTTCTTGGTGCATTGTTCCTTTTATCAAAATGAAATGTCCATCTTTATGTCTTATTATTTTTTTATCCTAATGTCTATTTCATCAGAAATCAGTGTGGCCACTCCTGCTTTTCTCTGACTGCCATTTGCCTTGAGTATTGTTTTCCATCCTCTTACCCTGAGTCTATGTTTGTCCCTGTGGCTGAGGTGTGTCTCTTGTAGGCAGCATATGGTTGGATTTTGTTTTTTAATCCAGTCTGCTACCCTGTTCCTCTTTATTGGTGAATTCAGTCCATTTACATTCAGGGTGATGATTGATATATGAGGATATCCTGTATCCATTTCTTCTTTCCTTTTTATTTTTTTGTTGTCCCAACTTTTCTCCATTTATTTTGATTT